>CAUYSK010018008.1:0-59093 GCA_963575035.1 Avahi laniger
GGCACATGCCTGTAGTCCCAGCTACTCGGGAGGCTGAGGCAGAAGGATTGCTTGAGCCCAGGAGTTTGAGGTTGCTGTGAACTAGGCATGGCACTCTAGTTGGAGCAACAGAGCGAGATTCTGTCTCAGAAAAAAAAAAAAAATGAATGAACAAATGAGTAATAAAAAGAAAATAATAGTGCAAGGCACAATCCTTAGCAGGCCAAATTAATTCATATGCCAGTTTAGAAGCCCCATGAAAACAAGAGACACTTGCCTTGTCCTTCTTCTCACATCTTGCCACTTCTGTCAAACAACAATATCTTGGGTTACCCTTTCCTAGGACCTATAATGCCATAACTGCTTCCTATAACAATCCAAATCCTCTATGCCCTTTGAGGTGCATTTCAAGCCCCAACTTCAGAGTCATATCCATTAATTCATGCCTATAGTTTTCTTTTCTTTCCCTGACCTTTACCTTTTTTTTTTTTCTTTTGTTGAGATATAATTCACATACCATAAAATTCACCATTTTAAAGTATATTCTCCAGTGGTTTCTAAAACTATATTCACAAGGATGTATAACAATCACCACTATTTAATTTCAGAACATTCTTATCACCCTAAAAAAAAAAAATCCTATATTCATTAGCAGTCACTGTCCATTTCCCTCTCCCCACAGCTTCAAGCAACTACTAATCTACTTTATGTCTCTATAGATTTGCCTTTTCTGCACATTTCACATAAATGGAATCATATAATATGTGGCCTTTTGTGTCTAGCTTCTTTTGTTTAATAGTACAATATTTTCAAGGTTCGTTTGTATTGCAGTATGTGTCAGTATTTCATTACTTTTTTGTGGCTGAATAATATTCCATTATATGGACATGCTATTTTGTCTCCACTCATCAGCTGATGGACATTTAGGCTGTTTCTACTTTTTATGTTGTTTCCACTTTTTGATTATTGTTATGAAAATTTGTATACAAGTTTTTATGTAAATACATGTTTCCAGTTCTCTTGGGTATATACCTAAAACTGCTGGGTCATATGGTAACTCTATGTTTAACTTTCTGAGGAACTGTCATACTGTTTTCCATAGCAGCTGTACCATTTTATATTCCCATCAGCAATGTATGAGAGTTCCGATCTCTCCACATCCTGTCAACACTTACTATCTTTTAAAAAAATAATTATTATAGACATCTAGTAGGTGTGAAGTGGTTTCTCATTGTGGTTTCATTCATATTTCCCTAAGGTTTCTGGTTATATTTTATTTTATGTGATATATATTCCTCTAATTAATAGTCAGCAGCAATTATTTTCTTTTTTTAAAATTTATTGTTGTTTTTTCAGAGACAGGATCTTGCTCTGTTGCCCAAACTGGAATGCAGAGGCATGGTCATAGCTCACTGCATCCTCAAACTCCTGGGCTTAAGCGATCCTCCTGTCTCAACCTCCCAAGTAGTTAGGACTACAGGCACACTCCGCCATGCCCGACTAATTTTTTAAATTTTTTGTAGAGATGGGGTCTTGCTATGTTGCCTAGACTAGTCTCAAACTCTTGGCCTCAAGTGATCCTCCTGCCTGGGCCTCCCAAAGTAAACATTCTCTGTAAAGGGCCAGGTAATAATTCATGCTTTGTGAACTATGCATGATCTATGTTGCTTTGTTTTTTGTTTCTTTTTAAAAAACAACCCTTTAAAAAGCAAAAGCTATTCTTAGCTTGAGGACCACACAAAACAGGCCTTGGACTGTAGTTTGGCAATCTCTCCTCTAATTGTTTCATAATTAGCCTTGCCTTCTCTATCAATGTCAAGTTTGCTCAAAGCAGGGTAAGGTCTATTTGTATTCCTTCATAGAGATTTGCACAGGACCCACAAATACAAGAACACAAGCTCTAAAAATACTTGAACTAAGCTTATTGCACAAAGAATGTCTTCAATTAAATATATATGTGTGTGTGCATGTGTGTGTGTGTGTATCTCCTTACAGGCATTACACAAAATAAAGCATACTAGTTTTAAAATGATTACTATAAGTACAAAGTCATTTTTCTTTTTGAAATTGGACAGCTTAAGAATTTTGCAAGAACCAGAGAATCTTTCATGTTACCCTGTGAATCAAAATTATAATCATAACTTATTAGAAACTTTCTAGCATCAGATGTATTTGGAGGACATACTTCTTAATCAATTATTTCTAAATCCCAAGGCTACAAATAATTTAAAATTTCAGTAATACAGTGTGGCAGAACTTGCTATCTGGTTTCTCTTACTTGATGTATATCCAAAACAAAGAAACAAAAAGGTAGGAGCACAGAGGATTTTCAGGGTATGAAACTGCAATGTGGATATGTGTCATTATACATTTGTCCAAACCCACAGAATGTACAACATGAAGAATGAACCATAATATAAAACTACAGACTCTGAGTGATAATAAGTCAATGTATCTTTATCAGTAACAGTTTGGTAGGGAATTGATAATACAGGGGCTGTGCATGTCGGGGGAGGGCAGGAGTATACGGGAAATCTCTGTATCTTCTGCTCAATTTTGTTGTGAACCAAACTGCTCTAAAAATAATTAAGTCTATTAAAAAAAGGTATATACTCTGGCAAATGTGAAAAAAAATAGCAATTTCAACAATCTGAATTTTACATTCTGGAAATTATAAGTAAATCATATAGAAGAAGTGATTCTACATAGAAACTCTTTGATGTAGTAGAATGAAAACTAATATAAGAGATAGCAAACATAACTATTTATTTCTGGGCAAATAAATGAATTTCTTTGAAGCCCACATTTCTCATCTTTAAAAGTAGAAGTGATACCATCTGTCCTACCTTTTTTCACAGAATTGTGAAGATCAAATGAGACAAAGTTTGTAAAGAGTACCCTACAAATATTATTCATATATATTGTTGGAAGAATTCTAAACCAAAACCAAGTTTTCACTATTAAAATAAGTATAAATAAGAATTCTCTGAGTCTTCATAGTTACAAGTATTTTTCCTAATAGTCCTAATGATATCAATGAACAGTGTGGTGATTCTTTAAGCCTTTCTAACAGAGGAATGGAAATCAGCCCAAATTGGTCTCACACTCTGAATAGCATAAAGGTTAACCAAGTGCATAAAAGCATTCAGACCCGTTCCCCAGGTCTTAGGAATTTAAGACAACGTTCATTCTTGTGCACCTTTAGCTTATCCTAGCTAAAAGAAATAATGTATTAAATATTCCCTTAAATACGAACCTGCTGCTGAAAATTCTATGGGAACCAAACAATAACCTCAAAAATTAAGTCAGAATCAGTAGTAAAATTCTGATCATCAACAGCAAAAGAAAGGGATAATAAAGCAATAATATCTAATATTCTGTGCTGAGTACCTTATATGGATTATAATGTTTGATTTTCATGACCACAGGTAGGGATACTATTAATATTATCATTCATAATTTATAGCTAAAGAAAATGAGTCTAAGAAAAGCATCTTAGCCAAAGGTCACAGATAGTCATCTGTGTAGCTGGGATCAGAATTTAGGCAACAAGACCCCAGTGTTCATACTCTTAAACTCTATGCTGTCTTTCCTATGTACTGGCTAAATTGTGTGTTCATCAGATTTCATTTTCTATAGTAAAAGCAAAACAAAACAAAACCCAAGAAAAAAGGCAAAATTGGCAGATGTGTGCTTCTATCTCATTTTCTTTCTATATCCAACTACTGGGGAACTGATGAAAAGTAGTTAATAACCAGAAGACCACTGACAGAAGACCAATGACAAACAGGGTGACGGATGAAGGGTTATAACACTTCTTGTATGTACTCGTTCTAATAACCACTTCTACCTAAATTTTTAAAGTTCAAAATTAAGCCTTGTTTCTTTGTTCACGGTGTCTGAATTCTTTTAAGTAAGCCCAATCCAATGATTTTAAGTCTATAGTCATTGTGGTTGAAAATGTGCTACAGTACTTGCTGCAGAGCAGAAGTACATTAAATACTTTAAATATTGTTTATTGGTAGAAATAGCACTGGAAGATATTTGGAATCATCCAGCTCTGCCCACTTTCCATCATTACAACCAACTACGCCTACCTCCACTTTCCCATCTCCCATGATTATGTATGTATACATCAATGCAAGGTCTGTTAAATGAGGGGCTGCTTGCTGAAACCAATATATTACAACAGTCTTCTTGAAAATGCAATTCTGATCAAAGCTTTATAATACTTTATTACTTTGAGTATAACATTTCTGCTGGAAAAATTTTTGACTGGAAAGAAAATGAATCCTGGAAAATACCTGCTTGATGAAAATATCTGCTTGATGATAGATACTATCTAATTCTATTTTATAAAAGTTATGTCAGAATTGTAGGTACCTTTCTTTTATCTAAAGAAGAATTGTATAGGGATATAGAAAACAACACCTTGCATATGGTATCAATATGTTGAACGGCAGTGACCAAGGGTCACAAACATGCAAACATTTAAGGATATTAAAAGAGCAGCAAAATAAATAACATTTAATAAAATAAATAATTAAAATTACAAAAACAAAATGTGGGAGTATGAGAACAATCCTTAAAATGTTAAAAAAGAAATACTCCTATAGCAAATGATAAAATTTCCAGGCAATTACACATGAAAAAACCCTCAACTAAACAGAAATTATATTACAGTTTAACAGTGATTTTTATTATAATATACCTGAAAAAATGATTATAGAGTAATTTCTATGCAGAATTATTAATAGTGCTAAACACCAACTACACCAGATATTTTCACCACATAGTAGAATTCCCAATACAGTATGGACGTGAAAGACTGATAATGTTATCCGTAACACTCATATTGATAAGGAGAAATTTCTCAGTATCTAGACCTATCTTAACTCTTCAGCATGTATGACAGTATCAGAATTATAGCATATAGAAACACTGAAATTTGAAAAATGCTACATATAAATGAATTTTGAAATGACCACCTCTTAATGTTATGCTTGAATCTAATACTTTCGGACTGACATAATTCTCAAGATTCTTCAAAAATGAGTTACTACAATCTTTTGTTGTTATTGTTTAACACCTTACCAATATAAACAACATCACATTAGTTAAAAGATACCAACCAATAAAAAATAAGTATTAAAATTCTCTATAAGAGTAAAGACAGTTTGCTTTGGGGCCTAGATTTGGACTAAGAATGTTACCGGAAAAAAGTATTTGCAGTCAAATCAAAAACCACCTGAACACAGGAGACACTTTAAGTATTACTAAAAGCCTTGATTTTCAGGGTTCAAAGGAAGAAAGAATTAAATATTATGATCAAATTTTCTAGAAGCTATAATCCTAATATGTATTAGATCTAGAGCCCTGATTCTAACAATGTCATACACTGGCAAGAAACAGATAATTGAAATATCAGACTGAAATATCAATCTTTAAGGTTTACTGAGCACAACGAACATCAAGCCTTACTCAATATCTAGTTAGAGAAAAAACAATATTATAATGGTCTTTAATATAATGACAAATATCTATTATATTTATCTACTAAGGATATGAGACAGTGAGAAACAAAGGAAAATATAACCAATTACCCAAATTTAACAAGAAAAAGATTATAATTCCTTTTCTCAAAGTATTAGTTTGATTAATGTTACCTTTGGGTAACAAAAACTTGGAAAAAGCCAAACTTAATTAGTTCTATATTGAGATGGGTGCATTTCCACTCTGACGATGCTTTCATTTTTTATTCCCTCTGTCTGCATTTGCTGAAATTTATTTACAGATTGTGCTCAAGTTAAAAAAAAAAAAAAAAGGAAAAGGAAAACTGACAGAATTTAAAGACAGAGAGACACATACTCTCTTTCCAAATCAGAATAAAACATTACAGTTCTAACTGGCAGGGATCCCCTATTAAATGGGCAAAGGTATACTAGCAGATATAAACATACTAAAATTAAAAAACCTGCCAAATTCATGTTATATTACGAGAGAAAAGAGAAAGCACAGAAAAAAATCTGACCATTTACTAGGGGTTCTGTCAAAACTGGGGTGGTAGGATGTATAAAAGGAAAAGAAGGTTTACAAGAATTCCTTACTGCCTTCTGCCATACAAAAAGGAAGCAAACAGAATTATGCAGTATAAATGACTCATGAAAAATGCTCCTGATCATTAAGAATTACTGGTAATTTTCTATTTTTCTTTTTTTCAGCACCTGAGCTGATATAAACATGTATGCATGAGTAAGTTGAAGAAAACCCCCACAGCACAGGTTTTCCACCTCAATGAAACTTCAAACACTTTCAGACCTTCCTCTTCTCCCAGCCTATCACCTCCTGTCCTTTCCTCCTACACCTGGACCCCAAGGGTGATCATCAGTGTAGTTTAGGAGTTAAAAGCACAGACTTTGGAACCTAAAAGCCCAGCTCTGCCACTTACTAGCTCTATAATCCTAGGTTAGTGTTTTAATCTCTCTGTGCCTCAGTTTCATCATGGGGATAACAGTGCCTATCTCAGGTTATTTTGAGTAAATGAATTAGTAACTATAAAGCATGTGTATTAATATATATGTACCCAGCACAGAGTAGGGGCTCGGCTCTATAAAAGTGTTAATTATAACATCACCATCTTTGAGTAAGTCTTTGCTCAGTGTCCTATATTCCTTGTATTCCTGTTGTTTCACCATCAAATCAACCAATATAACATCAACTCTGAATGAATCTTAAAATTTCTCTTCATTGCTAGAGAAAATATCATTATGTAACCGATATTGCTACTATAAATTCCTGGTCTAAAATCTCACCTGGGCCCTCAGTAATGTACGCATCAATCCCTTGACCAATTTTTGCTCCATTTCCTCTCTCATTCCCTCCCCTCTCGATAAACCTATCAAGTCCAGTTACTATCATCTTTTTTCCTCAAATCCCACTCAAAGTATGAGGCTGTCCCTCCTCACATTTAAGGTCAATCCTTCCACCTGCCCTCTGTATTTCCCCCTGCAATTCCTGGCAAGCTAAAAATGTACAACCCATACTTGACTCTGCTCCCCATATATTATACAATTGATAGCCAAGCTGATTCTGTGAATTTTGTCTCCTAAATATTTCTTCAAATTGTTTATTTTTTTTATCCCTATGTGCACTGTGTTAAGATGCTCATCATCTCTTAACCAAATTACTCCAAGAGAAATCAAAGAGATTAAGGAGAATGAGGAGAGTGTAAATATCAAGAGCTGAGGAAGGAGATGTAATATTTTGATTGTTCTTCAGCCTCCAGCCTTATACTCCTTAAATCCATCCTCCAATATAAGCTGAAATGATTCACCTAAAATGCAAACTTTGACTATCGTCAATAGTTTATACTACCCTCTCCCTATGAGTTCTTAACCTTTCAGGTTAAAAGACTAGATTCTCTGCCCACCAATCACGGATGTATTTTAGGGGATATAAGAACCCCTTGAAATGCTTTGCAAAACAAAACAAAAACAAGCCTTTTTAAAAGCACAGATAGAGTTTTCTAGAGAGAGAAGGCGGCCCAAAATTTGGTCCCAAAATTTCAAATTTTCAAAGAAGTCTATGACCCCCACCCCCAATTCATTATTCTAGAGGATAAGGCCCAAGCTCATTATCAGGGTTTATAATCTTCTACATATTCTGGCCCCGATCCATGTCAGTTTTACCAGTTGTCCCTCTATGTGGGCAGATATTAAGAGTTGGTAAAGTGGACATCTGTTATTCTTCTTTCTTTTGGTAACACTATCCTGACTTTCTTTTGGGGAACAATCCTTATCTCCCTCAATGTAGTTTGGGTGGAATGTCAATCAAGGTGTCTCACCCTCTACTGGGCAAGCAAGACATGTGACCCAGACTCAAACTAGACCAATGAAGCTGAGTTTCCCAGGAAGCTAAATCTTGAGTGGAATGACGTGAGGATGGAAAATGGTTAGAGCTAATTCACCATAACTGTAGCACACTAAAGACACTGTTCCTTACCACTACCTAGGTCCTACCCCTGTAAGCTGCTCTAGTTCTTCTCAGAGCTCCCTGAGGCCTACTTGCTCATTTTTTACTTAAATTTTGTTATTCGACATCCTTCAAATAACAATTTTTCTGCTTAAATTAACCATTTTAGCCATTTGTTCATCCTTTTACTGGACAAATATTTATTGAACTCTGTGACGGTTGTGTCAACTTGGCTAGGCTACAGTACACAGTTATTCAAACAAACAGCAATCTAGGTGTTTCTGTGAAGGTATTACGTAGATGTGGTTAGTATCTACAGTCGGTTGACTTTAAGTAAAGGAGATTATCCTAAATAACGTGGGTAGGCCTCATTCAATCAATTGAAAGGCCTTAAAAGCAAAACTGAGGTTTCCCTGAAGATATTCTTCTGCAAGATGCATCACCAGCTCCAGGTGGAGAGTTTGCAGCTTGCTGACCAGCCCGATAGATTTTTGGACTTGCCAGCCTCCCACAATCATGTAAGCCAATTCCTTGAAATAAATCTCTTTATTTATATAATATGTGTGTGTGTGTGTGTGTGTGTGTGTGTGTGTGCGTGTGTATGTATGTATTTGTCTTACAAGTTCTGTAGGTATCTGTCCAGTTCCCTAATACAAACACCTCCTATATACTGGTGCTAAGGATAAGCATGGGTTGTTATCTGTTTGCAGCTATGAGTCTGAGACAAAGGACCCAGCTTCATATACCTTTGAAAAACATTTCAGTTAAATTTTGCACCAAAGGATAAAATCTCCAGTGAATAAAACAACACAGTGATGTTTCTGTTGCTTGCAAAGAACCCTAAATATAGTTATTTACATAATTGTTTGAGGAGAGAGTCAACAATTTCACTGTTTCGCATGTGTTAATAAACAGTTTAAGTTCAAAGCTGTGAGAATTTTTAAATTCTAAACTTGATGCCAGAAAAATAATTTTCTAGATTACTCCAAAGTACAGGGAAATTAAAGAATGAAGGCATACTCAAGAAAGAAAAGGTTTCTAAAATGGTTGTTAGAATGTGCACGCTCCTTTACTCTACTTAGGAGTCAATAAACTATGGCCCACAGGTCAAATCTGGTCTACTGCCTATTTTTGTGCAGCCTATGAACTAAGTATGGTTTTTATATTCTTAAATATTGTTCTAAAAAATCAAAAAAGGAAAATAATACTTTGTGACATGTGAAAATTATTTGAAATTTAACTTTCAGAGTCCATAAATAAAGTGGGCACAGCCATGCTCATTTGTTTACACCCGGTCTATGGCTGCTTTCACCCTACAACAGCAGAGTTAAATATTTTCAAGAGACCATACAACCCTAAAAACCCGAAATATTTATTATCTGGCCCACTACAGAAAAAGTTTGCTAATCCTTGCACTAGTTTATCAGAGGAAGCATTAACTTCAGGAGGAATGGGCAAGAAAAGAGTAAGAAATTTTAGAAAAGAGGATGTAAGGAATAAATTGAAACTTATTTATTGCATATTTACCATGTACAAAGTACTATTTGAGTACTTTATATGTATTAATATTTTTAATCCTGACAACATTCCTATGGTGTGGGGACTATCATCCCTACTTTATAGATGAGGCAGAAAGGCTAAAACTAATTTGTCCAAGCTCAACGGACATAAATTATAGAATGAGGATTACATCCCAGGCAGTTTGGCTCTAGCATCAGTGTGGCTAACCACAATTCCATACTGCCTTATCAGTCACCTTCCTGTCTATCTAATCTGCACTGCACAAATGATGTTGATTTTCCTCAGAATTTAAGTATTACAAACTCTGTGGATCAACCAATATTGGAATAAATCAGAAGTTTGTGGCAGTACATTTCTTAGAGAATTTGAGGGATTACAAAGACCTATGGATGCATATATGTCTTTCTTCTTGAAGGTAGGAAAATGGGGGCGGGGGATATGGCCCCTTGAATTCAACCATTGCCTTCCCTCAAACTATGCTTGAACTCAGAAACTCATGCAAGCTTTTATATGCAGGCTAATATAAAGTATGTTCTCCAACCACATGCCTTGTGTCATGTGACCAATTAATTAAGAATCTGGATGGTGAAGTCAGAATGTGGATACTTCTGAAAGCTCCCCAGTTTAGTGTACAGCCAAGTCATGGTTGAGACCCACCCACACTTATACTCCTCTCCTTTCAAGGAGAAGAGTGGTAATGAAAAGAAAATAATTGCAGTGAGGGGAGAAACAGAGGTAAAGATGGGGAACTTTGACAAAATTTAACTTTGAAGAATCACATTTTTATTTACTAGCATGGCAGCAGGTGTGAAAACAAAACCAATTATTTCTATACATGCCTAGAAGTACACTTTTACAGGAAATGTATGTAAAGATACACAGAAAACTGATAACCATTATTTTTGTCTCATTTGTATTCTTTTTTTGATCTGTACTTTTTTGCATTATCTATTTATTCCTTTTACAATTTATTAAAAATAATGGATTTTTTAAAAATAGTGTGACTAAAAGGATGTTAAGGATTACTAATACTTTGAATAGAAAAATAATTACTAACAGGGCTAGTAAAAATTACATGATGCTTTCCTAAAGGCAGCTTACTTCTAGAGCACAAAACATAAAAATAAAATCTCCCAATCAACTTCTATATACAGTGGAGATGCATATTCCAACGAACCTATTAAGGAATCCTTGCTACCAAGTGGCCATATTACCAATTAAAGTCTTACTGATACTAATTTATCACAATACTTAGTGAGGGGGAAAATATTTTAGATAATGAGAAGAAAATGGAAATATCTAAAACAAACATCACATACATTCTAATTTTTGTAATCATTTACAATAATCTCACATAATATTTAGTTAAAATCAAATATCTCCCTTTAAGAAAAATCAAATATCCTCCTTATATGGACTATTCATTTAAATGAATCTAAAGTTTTTATATGGCTTTAGTCTTCTGAAAACAAAGAAGTAGGTAATGAGAGTAGGTAAGGCTGTATCTAAGCAATCACATAAGCTTGGCCAAAGGTCTAAAGTCATACTGAGTTAATGCTCAAGTATGGGTTGTCCATTTGTTTGCAGCTGTGATTCTGAGATAAAGGACTCCACTTCACGTACATTCACAAAGCATTTAAGTTAAGTTTTGCACCAAAGAATAAAATTTCCAATCTGGTTAAATGGTAAATCTCAACAGACAAAATCACTGTTGAGATGTTAATGTTTATAAGCATACCATGTGTGAAAAACAAAACAAAACACCATCATGAAGGAAACAGTTGGTTTTTCACTTTGATAGATGAAGACCCATAATCCAATGCAAGGTAAACCTTTGAAATGAGCCTAACTTAACTGTGGTGACAACTCAACTCCAAGAAAGGCTAGTCTTAGAAAACTGTCCTGTCTTAATTGCCTGGGTACTGACTGCCATTATTATATTTATAATGATTAGTCTTCATCCTAGTGGTGAACACAGTACTCTTGGGAGAGATTTTTTTCATTACAAAGGTAAACTTAACTCTTCTAGAACAATAAAAGCATTTGAAAATCTCACTTGAGAGTATGTCCCAAGAAAGTAAGTTAGCTCCCAGATAGTATCAGTTACTAATAGTATCAGAATCAACATCTAAGGATTTTAATAATGGTGACAGTAAGTATCACAGTTACTAATAGTATCAGAATCAACATTTAAGAATTTTAATAATGGTGTGAGTGGCTAAATTTAAAAGACAGTCTCCAAAAAAAATTAGTGCTTTTCATTATAAAAGACTAAAAACATTTCTATTTTAAAAACCAAAGCATAATTTTTTTAATTCTTTTGTAATGTTTACTGATTTCTCATAAACCTGCTTGAATCCAGCAAAAACTAGATTAAGAATCTATAAAAATTAGATGCTGATTCACAAAAGTATTACTTAATATAACAACTATTCTGATATATTTTAAACTTTATTAGACTCTAAACCTCAGAAAAATACATAATTCTGAAGATAATACATAAGCATAGCAACTCTACAAAAATAAGCAGAAACAGCATAGTATGAGACACCTAAAATAAGTGCATTCCCAGAAATGTAAAAGAGAGAGTATATCTCCTTTAAAAAGAATAAAAGATAGCAGAGAGAGTACAAGTCCAACATACTTCAATCAATAAACCAAAGACTAAAAGGCATATTTCACAGAAATGTTATAGTTCCAAGAATTCCCAGAAAGCTCACAGCTCGATAGCTTGTTTGTTCACTGTGCAACAGGTGCTTTTAGAGTTCTGAATTACTGCCAGGCACTAAAAGTTCTCAAAATCTGTATTTTTCTATTTTAAAATACATATACTTGTTTTAAAAAAAAAGAAAAACAAACTTAGCCAAAATTAAACTGTGAGTTGTAATTTGAAAAATATAAAGGCACACCTGTCTATTTATTAGAACATTTTATATTTCCAGATATGAAAATATAACACTGTAAAGCTACAGTAGTTAAAATCTGGTACCAATACCAGAGTAGGTAAAGGAATAAAAAAACCAGAAAACACAAAAAAAGATGTGAGCATATAAAGTATTTCCAATTCTTAAATGACCCAGCAATTCTACCACAAATGGGAATTTATGACACAGAAACAAACAAGCAAAGAAAGATGTATGCAAAAACAAAACAAAATAGAAAACAAAAGATCCTTCAATAAAAGAATGGACAAATTACTCCACATCATACAGCTTAAAAGAAAGAGACAGAATTCTTTCATAGTGGTGTAAAGAGACGACCAAAGTCCCTTAGGCAAAATACATCAGGCAAAAAAGCAATTGGCTATAGTTAAGGGACAATGGATTTCTCTTTTTAAAAAGACAGATGTAGCTATATATAATTTTTACGCAAATAAAATATATAGCTTTTTATATTAGAATATACAGGAAAAGGTTGGACAAATATTCACTTTAATGGTAGTTATCCGGGGAAAGGGATTTTCATTTTCTAAGTTACGTATATCAAAAAATATTAACCTGCACAGAATAACTACTTCTTGGAATTTATCCTCTGCATAGAAAAACTCTACTACAATGATATTCATAGCAGAGCTTTTATAAAAATTGAAAACTACAGAAAATCATTTAAGTAAATGATGGCAAATTCACATAATGGAATACTGTATATCCGTATTACTTATCCATTAGATATGCTATTAAAATACATACATAATTTGTCATGAAAAATTCACAGTACATTAAAAGAGAACATGAAATAATTATGTATCTGATTTCATTTTCGTTAAAGAAAAAACATATATGCATTGAACACCACTGAGAAAAATGTACACCAAAATGTTAACATGCCGAGAAGTACAATTACAGATGACTTTTTTTAGCTTACTGCATGCATTTTCAACAGGGCCAATAATTCCCCAATGGGGTGAAAATTGGCTCTCGAGGGGCCGAAAAATAAACCTCATTCTTTTAGTGTATAAAGCACAGATACACATACAATACATAAGCAAATATACAGTTATATCTGTGACATTAAAATTTCATGAGGGAGACACTTAGAAAAAAGATATCTAAAAAGACTGGCGGTGGGGGATGATAGTAAGGTTGACACACATTGTCTCATTGGTACTTTCTCACTTTTGTCTACAATGAACTTGGTATTACTTGGGTTTGACTTCAGTAACTTATGTACATTTAATTAATTAAAAAGGTAAAATGGAACATATGATGGAAAGCTAAGACCATTAATTTTCATTACTAAATACAAGACGTATTCCTTTATTCCTAAGGCTTTGAAAATACCATACCAAAAATGAAAACATAGAGAGAAATAAATTGAAAAAGTATTGCATCAGAATCATCTGGGGATCACCTAGAGAAGTAAAATACAGCTTCCTAGGCCTTTTCCCAGACCTATAAAATCAATATTTCTGTGCGTGGGGTTATAGGGAATGCATTTTAAGGCACAGGAGTAGCTTTCATTAAAAGAAGCACATTTACATCATTATATCACTCCACGGAAATGTGAAATCCAGACAGATAAATATATTTTAATTTGGTCTAAGAAATTCTTAAAATGATGTACTGAAGAGATAAAAATAAAAATAATCCATGAGCCAGGAAATCTAGAATTCCCACTAAACTTCCTTTAATGAACCGGAAGATTCAAATTTCTTCATAAACTAACAAATACCGTCTATTATTCATTGTCTCTACTGTGTATAAGATATTGTGAAGAATATGAAAGAAATAAGCAACATTCATAAGTTGCTACTAAAATAAATTTACTTTATTACAGCAGTGTTGTAGAAAAGGAAAAGTTTATCTAAATCTGCAAAAACCAGTATTAGCCATTGGCTTTCTCTGGGCACTATTAGTCACACAGAAATACAGTTTTTAATCCTATGACGAAAATTTAAAAAGTAGAAAACAAAAGTCACTATTGGGTAATAAAAACTGAGATATTATCAGTGATACTCAATTCTTTAGTCAACAGATTTGTTTGGCACATCAGCCTTGAAATTCAAAATTTCAAGGATTCAAAATTTTGTCTATACCAGATTACAAATTTCCCGTGTTAAATACTTTAAGTCTAAAATGCTCAGTCATGAATGCTAAAGACTTATTGTGTGTACATAAATAATGAAACTACTTACATGAATAGCTAATAGTCCTGCTTAAATACACAAGTCTGTGTGGGGACGACACAAGGTTGATCAAAATAGGGGATACGAAGCATAAGATACTGTACCAGTCCCTAGTGATCTTTTACTCCATTGCGTGGAGACATCAATGCCAACTTTTTGGTAATAGCAGTAATAATATTTGAGTGCTTTCTGTATGTCAGGCATACTTATTTTATCCTCAAACAAGCCTAAGAAATAAATATTGTTCTTTTTCCATTTTACAGATGAGAAAACTGAGAGATAAAGAGGTTACGGAACAACTGGTAGGTACCATATGCAAACTTTTGCCAAGTGTTTTGTCTGCTGACCACAAATACATTATCAAATGACCAAATATTCAAACTGAGATTTAGCATACCATTTATATAAATAAGTTTAAATTTTATAATTAAACATTTTTCCATAAAACAATATATACATGAATGTAACTAAGGCACATCTGAGTTAGAAGAATAAAATAGGTTTCCAAGGCATGGTATCAATAGTGCAAGACTTTTCCCATTCAGGGGTAGGGAGCTTGCAGCCTTCTAATTTCGAGATTCTTCTTTTTTAAGTAACAAAGGAGGCAAGCTTCATCTTTCTCTGCTGCACCCCTTTTAATAAAAGGATTTGTTCTACAAAATTTGAATTCAGTCAAAAGGCCGCACTTCACGACCTAGAAGGCCACATTTTGCCTTAGGGCCGCAGGTTCCCCACCCCTACGTGGCAACTCGCTTTTGCTTCTGTTTTAAAATACAAACTTTTATCATAACACATAATTCCATTTCAGAAATTCTATTTAATTCATTTGTAAAGCCTTTAAAGTCATTTTATCCCCTAAGAATCTTCATCTTTAAGTTTCATTAAATTTAATTTCATACTCCATAATGAATTCATTTTAGAACTTTCATTTTCTGGTTATAAAATATATGGACAATGTATAAAGTTCATAAAATAAAAGGTTTAAAGAGGAAAATAAAAAGAACCTGCAATCCCAAAACTTGGAGACAACAATCTAGGTTCTTTGGTGTATTTCTTTTTAGCTTACCTTCCACACATGAATACATATTTTGTAAAAATAAGCACCAAAATCATACTATGTAAACACTGGTCATTTTTTTTTCCCTTAACAATAGAGCACTTTTTAAAAATAGTGCAGACAAATGCAATTTTATGACTGATTTTCTAAAAAACATTTTGACTCATAGGGCTAAAAAAAAAAATAGTTTATTACATTGTGAAAATTAACCACAGGGTGGGAGGGGATAGGTCGTCCTTCACATAAAGAGCCCTCTCTCTTTTGCAAGTATTTGAATGTTTTAAAAAATCATTTTTAAGTTTTACTGATTAGACAGGCATTTTCTTTTCACTACTAAAAAACTTCACATGTCCATCTTCAGTATGTCAGCATACAGGGGACACTGAACGCATGCTTATGTAAGTGTTATGGTTGCAAAAGATCAAAACTGTGACAATTCACTGTGAGACACGAGTTCAGCCCAGTACACTTGAAACTAAGCAGAGTCAGCTAAGAGAACCACAAAGCAATGATTCTTTATATCCAGTTATCTAAAGCCTATTATTGCTTACATACACATGTAAGCAGATGGCACTGAGTGGTGACACGATCTCAAGCTTGTGCTGTTGATGACAGTAGTACAAGTCTAAAGCACAATGGGAATAACAGAATGACTACATCATCTAAAACCCTCCTGCCCATGGTTTTGACTGCAGATTTTGGTTGATTCTTGAATTACAATGCTGTCGTATTCCAATGTAAAAATTATAACATGAGTGAAATACTAGTCAGATATTACTAAACGGTTATTTAAAAATCAAAGGGATGTTTTACAACTCAAGTTTGTCCTAAATGTGAAACTCAGTATTCAAAAAGCACAGAAACATCTTTAAAAAGCATACATTATTTGACCAATTTTGAGTTACCACAGTCCAAGACTTATCATTTCAATGTAAAAGAATCACCACCAAAATAATCTAACATATGAAAATCTAAACATACGAATAAAGGTGGGTCTGATTATAAGATTTTTCTTCCCAAATCACTTGCCCATGGTTTTTCTTAAATTAATCTGATATCCTTAAATAATCAAATTTATAAAAGTTCCACCCACATCCATGTTTACATATACATGGCCTGGCACGGTGGCTCACATATTAATCTCAGCACTTTCGGAGGCCTAGGCAGGAGCACTGCTTGAGCCGAGGAGTTTGAGACCAACTTTGGCAACACAGCAAGACTACTACTTTACAAAAATTTTAAAAATCACCAGGACTTATTAAATACTTGTAGTCCCAGCTACTGGGGAGGCTGAGTCAGGAGGACAGCATGAGCCCAGGAGTTCAAGGTTATAGTGAGCTATGATTGCGCCACTGCACACTCCAGTTCTGGGCAACAAAGTAAGATCCTGTCTCAAAAAACAAAACTCTTATCAAGATATTAACTAATTTGAAGAATTAGAAACTTTATAAACATGAGATTTAGAGATTTCATATTCGTATTCTGTCTGCGTCGGTTGAATAAGAAAAAACTTCTCATATATTTCTTTAGACCCTACTACCCATTAAATGCTCCAGAATTATCAATTCATATTTTTGAACAAACCACACATGCTGACATACTAATAGAAGACAGAAACAAAAACATGCCCACCTATGCACACACCCCACTGTGACAGTCAGACATTAGGTAGTTAACTAATGTTGGCTACATAAACTTTTTTTCTTTTTGAGACAGGGTCTCTCTCTGTCGCCACAGCTAGAGTGCAGTGGCCTCATTATAGCTCACTGCAACTTCAAACTCCTGGGCTAAAGTGATCCTCCTGCCTCACCTAGCTGGGACTACAGGTGCACACTACCACCCCCAGCTAATTTCTTCTATTTTTTTGTAGAGATGGGAGTCTTGTTCTTGTTCAGGTTAGTCTCAAACTCCTAGTCTCAGGCAATCCTCATGACTTGGCCTCCCAAAGTGCTAGGATTACAGGCGTGAGCCACTAACTCGGCCTCCATAAAACATTTTGACTACAGTTATTCAATCACCTCACTTCAGAATACTATAGTAAATTGCTAAATGGTTACAAAAATAATTAAGAGATACAAACAGAACGAAAAGATGATACCAATTGTGCATATGAGGGTCAGTAAAGCAAATTTTTTTTAAAAGCTGAAAACTTTAAGTTAACAAAACGTAAGAGAAAATTACACTAAGTGCCTGGTCTTTATTTCTCTCCTCAGAATTTTTACTGTGTGATTTATTATAAGCAATTTAAACATCATTGCGGGGGAGAGTGTTGCAGAAAAAAAGATAGGTGAAGTCAATTATTTCTGAAGAAATTTCCTAGACATCTAGGAGAAAAATGGTGTGACCCACAAAAAAAGGATTACAAGGGCAGAGGCAGTCTTCTGTCATTTACTCTTATTCATTCGTCATTCATGCATGCAAGCAAGATACAAATATTTACTGATCAACTATTTTCTGCTTTGTACTGCAGAAGTACAAGAAGGACTTCTTGCATGATCCTCTCTAATTAGAGCTGTGTGAATTTTCATAAATTATATAATTACTTTGAGTTTCATCACCTGTAAAAATTGGACAATAATATCTACTTCATAGATTTGTTGTGCAGGTTAAATGGGATGAAAAGGGTCTACCTTCAAAAAAAAAATATTAGTACCCCTCTCTCTGTAGGTCTCCCTAGAGATTAGGATATTTATCAGTGGTTCCCAACCTTTCTATGAAAAATCTCTCTTATTCTCCATGGATTCTATGTCTTTAAAGATTTTTACCTACCAAATGCATTGACATTTTATTAGCCAGATAAGTAAAGGCTAATCTCACACTGTCAGACATAAAAACTAATGAAACTTTGGCTGGGTGTGGTGGCTCATGCCTGTAATCCTAGCACTCTGGGAGGCCGAGGCGGGAGGATCACTTGAGCTCAGTAGCTTGATACCAGCCTGAGCAAGAGTGAGACCCCATTTCTACTAAAAATAGAAAAAATGAGCCAGGTGTGGTGGCAGGCACCTATAGTCCCAGCTACTTTAGAGAGGTTGAGGCAGGAGGATCTCTGGAGCCCAGGAATTTGAGGTTGCTGTGAGCTATGCTGACGCCACAAGCACTCTAGCCCCAGCAAGAGTGAGACTCTGTCTCAAAAAAATAAATAAATAAAATAAAAACTAATGAAACTCAATGCTAGGTTCTTGAGAGGCAAGCACAGTATTTTATTTCATTAACAACGCGCAAGTCACCACAACGTACGGTAACGATTTGAGGTAATTAGCCCCAAAGACTTGAGTCAATATGATTACTGGTCAAAGATGTACAATATTTTACCTGTATAAATCTATTTAGAGCAAATACACAATTTTCATAAGACTTTTTATAATATTAAAAATAATTCCTTCCTATCTCTGCAGACCCCTAGGAAATTCATGATTTATGGACTCTACGTTAGTGATTTTGTATGTCTACAAAAACTGGTTACTCTACAGATTTGTTTCAAATCAGTATAATTAGTAATGCATCTTCAAATTTGAACATTACACATATTTATCCATAAAGAGAAAGTAATGTTATTCAGTGTCTTCCCTTTATATTTACAAGAACAAAATCCAAACCCTTTCCCAGGACCTATGTGATTTGCTCCCTACCAACCTCATCTACTAGTCTCTTTCCAGCCTTGTGGTAACAAAGACCTTCTCATTATTCTTCAAACATTGACTACCTACTTCCCACTTTAGGGTCTTTGCACCAACTGGACCCTCTGCCTGGTTCTCTCTTCTTGCGGGTGTGTGGTGTTTTGTCATTCAGGTCCCACATTAAACATCACCACCTCAGGAGCTTTTCCTCAACACTCCATCGCTCTATCATTTTATCTTGCTATAGCTTTTTCATGGCATTTGGGTCCTCTGAAAAGATCTTATTTACTTGTTTGTTTACTGTTTCTCTGTACTACCACCAACTCTTCACTGATATAAAACATTCCATGACAGCCCATCTTATTCACTGCTAAATCTCTGGTTCCTAGAACAGTACCAGACATCCAATAATCACTCAGTAAATATTTGCTGGATGACTAATCAAACTGTTTAATATTATTTTGGGGGAATGACTTATTTCTTAGTCAAGAACTTACACTTAGCATTCAAAATTGTTGATTCAAAAGGAATAAGAAAAAAACTTTCCATAAATAAGAAAATGTACACAATATTCTATCCAATCAGTGGGTTTCATTTTCTTTTATTTTAATCCTTCGAAATAGAAGGATATAAAAGTGTCTTCATGTTTCAGACTCTTCATATGGCATCCCATGTAAAACTTGAATGAACTACCTTATAATAGTATACCATGAACTACTAGCTACTTATCTAACAATTTATTCTTCTAGTGAAGATGCAAGCAGGTTTCTAAGAATGTAAGACATACAGAAAGGCCATCATAGTGACAGTGCCAGCAAGAATGGCCCAAATCAGGGAATATTCTGTTCTCTTAGCTATGGTTTGAGGGCACTAGTGGAGGTGCGGAGAGATAGCAATCAGTACTAGGAGAATGATTGTAGCTCTGATTTCTGCTGACAAATAGGCAGAAATATTGTCAAATCTATCCAAAATAGACTCAACTGGAAGCTTACAGTTTGTGACATTAAATCATTACTTTGAATAGTAAATGAACTCATCATTCAGTTGACCAGATGTGAGCTTTTGTAGTTTCACATAAGAAAAACACAGTATTTGTAAAACAGTAACACACACAATCTCCAACTCTATTTGCTACATTTGCTTATTAATTTAAAAATATTTTCAAGATATTTTCAAGGATACTTTAAAAGGGAAGAGATCTGAATAAAAATAACTAACAAATAAGGACTTTATTTCTGAATTTAGACAATATTTGAAAACTAAAAAATGCTAACATCTTAGAAGTATCGCAGCCTGAATTTTTAAAAAATTGGGGGTTGCATCTTTTCATGATTGCAAGATAGTGAGGTAATTCATAGCTCATATGAGTTTACTGATCAGTCCAAAAGAAATACTATTAATATCAATCTTTTGGCTACCTGGCTTGTAAAATATTCAGCCAAGCGGAAAGTACAAGTAGAGACACAACGACTAAAAATGGCATCTACAAACTCATTTTTTTTTAATTAGGAAATTAAGGGGTAAGAAAAAAACAAGAATACTAAAAGTAATATTTTTTTCTAAAGATCACACACTCAATTTCCTATTTTTTGTCGCTCCATATTTCACTGCCTTTAATATTCTACGCTTAACAAACAAGAAGTCTGTATTTCACTTCTCATCATTTCTGCTCATACAACTGGTATTTTTAAAGTGTAGCAGTAATCATGAATGTTATAAAAAAACCACATACAGAAGAATTTCATCTTACAGTTAAGAGTTTTACGACAATATCTCCAGAAATACAAAGTTTAAAGTAAGGATTCCCTATGTTAACCAAGAACTCAAAATGCTGACTAAATAAAATTTCTGCAGGAGACTGTACATATTTTAAAAAAAAAAGCATAAACATATGCTTTTCACTGATGAAAATGATAGGAATCTTTTACCCTTCAATTAAAAAAAAAAAAAAAGGTAGTTAACAACCAAAATGTACTGAGTCCTATCTTCTTGCAAAGATTGCCTAAGTGCATGTGGCCTAGATGTTAAACTCAGACTGTTTCTTTTAAATTCAATTTCCAAATTGGTTACACAGATCTTTACAAGGGTGACTCCCAGCAATTGTCCCAAAACTTTCCCTCTTGTTTTCCATTAGACTTTCAGATTTTGCTTTACCTCTGTTATTAATCCATCCTCACTGTCTTCAGTCTTTTCCTTCCTCAGTTCATTCTGTGCCCTATGACCAAATTCCTCTTACTTTTGATGAACGCTCATATCAAGTCATTGTCCTCATACCAAAACTTCCTGTGCTCTTGAATAAAGTTTACACCAAGCATTCAATGAGTTACAAAGTCTAGCCCCAATCAATATGTATGGCTTGATCTCCATTATTTTCTAACTATACAAAAGCCTAGGCTCTGTCAAACAAATCTCCTGTCATCCAACTACACCCAACTACTTTTTATCTTGGCACATGCCATTCCTACCACAAAGAACATCCACCATCCCCCTCCCTCTGCCATTGCTCACCATGGACCATCTGCATCTCTATATTTATTCACGTAAACAAGGACACAAAAATGAGATATTTCCTGCCCTCTAGGAGACTGGCAGAAAAAACAAATTTAACAAAAACAGTTAGATTTTATTAAATACCTACTGTGTGCCAAGCACCCTTATACATTATTTCTAATCCTCTCAACAATCCTTTAAAGTAGGTATTATCATTCTCCTTTTAAAGATAAGAAAGCTAAGGTTTAGAAACATCAAATCATATACGTATTCAGTAAGTTGCCTCAAATCATGTACTTAGTAAGTGGCAAAGCAAGGATGTGAACCCAGGCTGCCTAATTCCAGAGCCGTTGCTCTAAACATTAACAGTTATTCAATTTTTTTAAAAAATCAGAACCATGTGACTACCCACCTCATCTATCTGAAACAATTACTTTCATATTATATTTCTACTTACTACATGCTATATAACATGCTTTCTTATGTTTGTAGTTTTAGTAAAAGAAGAGCATTAAAATTCTATTTCTCTCCAAAAAAGAAATAATGTTCAAATTGTAACTTCAATCCAATGTCTTTCGTCACAAAGATTACTTTTACCGAAAATATTTTTAAAGAAACTCTTTCCAACCAACTTTCTGGAAGACAACTGCAAATTACTATTCATACACTATGAAGGTTTTACAGATGATTAATAATATGAGGATTTTGTGATTACTACCCCAAGAATGTAACAGATATCTATCAAATTGGCAAAGATTATAAAAACTGACCTACTCAATGTCATTGAAGGTGCAGTGAGACACACACTCTTATACACAGGGTAATCACCCTCTGATCCAGTTATCCCACTTCTGGGAATCTATCCTATAGGAAGAAAAACAAAAACAGAGATGTAATCAAAGATAAATGTATGAAAATGTTTGCCCCAGTGTTATTTAAGATAGTCATATTATAAAGAATCAACCTTAAAGTCCCACACTAGGAGGTCAACATCCCGTTCAGGGAAAGGAGGTAAGATCGAAACAGTATATATAAAGGTATAATTCCAACTTTTGTAAAAAATTTAAAAATTTGTACATGCAAGGAAAGAACTGGAAAAATATACATTAAAATGTTAGCAATAATTTTCTCTGGATTATGGGATCATAGGCGGTTTTCAATTTCTTCTTTATACTTATGTTCTTTTCAAAATTTGTCACAATGTAACATGAAATACTTTAAACAGAAAAAAAAGAAAGTTTAGGCAGTCATACCCAGTGAAAATGATCCTGAACCTAACAAGGTCATATTAGCTGGAATAGGAACTATATTTCCTAGTGCAAAGAAAACCTCAGATTTGTTTCCACCTTCTATTATGCTCGTGTTTACTTTCAGATTGTGTAAAGGATGTCATCCAAAACTCAGTAATACCTGTATTTACAAAACTACACAAGGCCCACTAAAAGTCAGGCAATGTGCCAAAAGCAAGTATCACAGTTAAGTGGACTGAAAACTATATATATCTACTGAGAATAATAAATGTCTAATTAATCCTAACTCAAAACATGCAAAATGGAAAAACCAGAAAAACTATTCTCATTTTGTGAACTAAACTAAATATACTATTGTTGCCTTATAAGTACATCATAATTAGGTCTGGAGTGGGGAGGAACTTAAAAATAAAACTGGCAAGCTACCAACATTCACTAAAAATGCACATTGGTGCATTCTATCTATTTGTACATTTCTGTCCTAGCTGATAGTTAACTTTAGAGTCACAGGACGACTTTAATCAGTGTAGAAAAAATATTAACAAGCTGTTCTACAAAAAAATTCACACAGCATTAAAATTGCTAGCTAAACAAGGAAACAACTTCCCTATGTGTGGTAAGTATATACGTGTGTGAGCGCATGCAAAAGAACAATTTACAAAAAAAATGTCTTGGACTGAAGTAAAATAGGCAAACAGTTCTCATTATACTATGTTTTAAATAACTGGGAAACTGATGTGCTCTAATACTAAGAAGCTATTAGAAAGTAAGACCACAGAAACAACTGTTCAACATCTAAGGAGGAACTTAAAATAGTCACAATGATTTTACTTAGAATATGAATATCATTTTACTTTTACTCTGCCATGAAAATGCATTTATTTACAAAACATATGTAAGGCTCTAGCAAACAAATTACTAGACTATAAATTCCTTAAAGCAGAAACTACATCTTTAGATCTCAGTGTCCATCGAAGAGCCTAATTTTGGGGTCACTCAAAACATCCGTTCCAAGATTGAATCTGAAATCTATTAATGAAATTATGCGACATTTCCACAAGCATCTAATGGAATTTAAAGGGCAGTTTCAAAGGCATCAATAGATTTGGGATAGATGTAAATTACATAAAATTCAAAGATTAGTGTTAATTTTCGAATTCTAAAATAATTAACTTCATGGTTGCTGCTTAATGTTTTATAACACAGCCAACTTGTGTAGAACAGAATGATCCTATTTATAAACGAATTTTAAAATATCATTGAAAATACAGTGAATAAATTTACTCTCCAAATTACACATCTGACATAACTGAAATGTACAGTCTGCAATAAGAGATTTCCTACTGCTAACTTAGAGTCATGCAAACTGCATTTGGGATTTGTCCAAATAGTTGCATCCAGTTCTTTGCACCTCTCTTTATAGTTTTGTCTTTGATAGCTAAACCACAGTCTATCACGAGCAAAATTATTTTGTATATCCAGAATAGGTGAGTATAGCACAGAATTACAAAAAAACATGAATAACACAGGTGTATATACTTGTGAGTTTAAGGTAGGGTGTTTCAAGTTTTAATTAATCCAAGAGTATCTTTTATCAAATTATTTGTAGTTCAGTATATTCCTGTTCTTATGAAATGTGGCCTAATTTAAATATATTCTGAGACCAAGCATAGGATTATACATTTAATTTTAAATTTGGTTAACTTTAACAATCCACACGTTGACCCACTCTCTACCAATGTGAAATAAACAGGCTAGAGATAGGAAACACTGGGAAACTGGAGTGACTTATAAAGAATTTTTTTCAGACCTATATAGCCTAAATAAGTCATCAGGGCTTTTAAAAAAGCCATTAACTTGTCTAACGATCAAAATTTATTTCATAAAACATATTAATCTTCCACGCATATATATGTCATGCACTTTTGAAAATTATATTAAAAGGATTATTTTTAGGCCACTTATAAAAGCTCACTATTTCCTGTTTCAACTCTACCTTAATAATCACAATTTCCTTTTTTTATTGGGGGGGGTGTATGTGCATGCTTGTACCTTCTACCTCTAAACGGCCTATTTTCAAGCGGAAATGAGAGCATGACACAGTTCTCTGTTGAACTGCTTTGTTGATCAGAACATCATGATAATGAACAAAGCTAAGCTTATAGGTTCAATACTCATCTGGATCATTTAACTTTGAAACAAACTGCCCTCTCAACCAGTCATCCCAAAATTGTGTGCCAAGGGACAGTGTGAATCATTCAGTGCAGATCCATCAACACTATTATAATACAAAAAAATCAAAATGTAAATGGACCAATATTATCTTTGTATATGAAAGACTGAAAAGCACATTAAAACTATCACTTGTAATCCCCAAATTTCATGCACATAAAAAAAGAGAAAAAGAAAAAAAATGGATGATTCATCTGTTTCAGTAACATATGAAAGCCTAAATATTTTTGTTTAATGCTAAACTTTTTCGTAAGATGTAAATTTGGCATTAAGTCATGCAAAAACTATGTGATATCAGAATGAGCAAAAAATACTTGGAGATATGCCATAACTCTTTTACAACTGATTAATTGTAATCAATTAATTGTTATGATTCATTTAATTGGAAAGGAAACATTAGGGGAAAGTAAGCTTATGTTCACAATTTCAAATGCACCACAGTATTAAAAGATAAATGCTTTATATGAGTTATTTTTATTGAATATCTAAAATAAGAGAATTTTAGAACTGGTAGCTTAGAAGTTATCTGAGGTTCAATGAACATTTACTGTGTCCTTAGCACATATCAGACACAGAGCTAGGTGCTTTCAGGTGACTCAGTTAGTTCAACCTGCTCCCTTTTATAGATGTTGAAGCTCCCCGCTTATGCCAAATCAAGCCATCTAGGTTTCAGAACCAGAAATGCTGAACAAAGCCCTCACAGTGGTATAATTTTCTATCAAAATAGCCTGGTATCATCCTCCCCTAAACTAAATAAAATTTCAAAGAAGCAATGCCGACCTTATTTAACAAAAACAATAGTCTCTGTTCTCTGAATAACTATGAAGAATTTCAACAACTTAAAAATTCAATGAGAGTCCTCAACCAAGTACCTGTTGCATAATTTATTGCAAAGAACAAAACGTGGGGCTCTTAGCTACAAGATTCCAAAATCATACAAAACAGAAATTAAGTAAATTACAAGATACCATTAAAAATTCCTTTGTAAAAAATAAATAACAGTAATTACCCATATGAAAAATTGGCTGCCTACCTGAAATATCTATTTTATATAAAAGATCATCAACCATATACTAACAAAGTCCATAGGTAACAAACATTGGCTAGGTCTGGAGTTATTTACTACATATTACCACAGACTGTAAAACTCCCTGAGGGCAGAAACCCTGCCTAATTCATCTCTGTAGCACCCTGTTGTTAAATGTTGGAGAGAGGTGAGCTAACATATGATCTTTAAATGTAAGCTATTGAAAAATTTAACCTTACAATCTAAAAGATATCTTTTTATGACTGAAATTATTTTTAAGTGCTAAATAATAATACCCAATGCAAATGATATTAACATGAAATTTATGCTCAACAACTGTCGCTGTCAAAACTAGTATAACCTACTCTTTGAAGGCAATTCAGATACACACCAGAAGACAAGTATATTCACAAACTTCGATCCAGTAGTCCTTCTCAAAATGAATCCCAAGGAAATATTCCAAAAGAAAGAAAATGTTGCATATGCATGTGTTCACTTCATTATTTTAGTAAAGAAGGGTAATCTGTTACGGAGTTAGAGAAAAAAAAAATAAAGGAGGGAAAAAGGAAACTACCTATATGCCCAATAGCAGAAGGATAGACTATTTTGTAATCACTGAAAAAGGACAGAAATGAAGATTATTAACCTCCTAATTGGTCTTCCTGCTTCCACTCTTGCCTCTCCCCACCCCAAGTTGATTTCCACACAGCAGCCAAAATCATGCTCACAAACTTAAGTCAGAACAAGTCTCTCTTCTACTCAAAACCCTCCAGTGGTTTCCCTCCTCATCCAAAGTAAAATCCAAAGTTCTTACCAGGGTCTACAAGCCTTACAGTGGCCCCAGCTACTTCTCTAACCTCAAGATCTCTCACTTTCCCTCTTGCTTACTGTCCTCCAACCACACTGGCCTCCCAGCTGTTCTCAAAAAGCCCAAGCACACTCAGGTGTCTTTGCACTTGCAGTCCTCTCTCCCTGTAACCTTCTTCCCTAAGAGAGTACACATCCCTCCCTTCCTGCAGGTCCCTGCTCCAGTCTCAGGTCTTCCCTGACTACCGTGTCACTGTTGCTCTTTCTCCCCCAACCCTACTTTAGTCTTCTGGATAGCTCTTATCACCTGACATATTCTGTATTTGGTAATGGCCTGTCTCTCTTGATTAGAATACAAGTTCTATGATAGCAAGGACTTTGTTTTATTCACATAGTAGGCATTCAGTAAGTGCTTGCTGAATCAATACTGAATGTTGATATGATATATTAAGTACATGAAAAACTATGTATATTAATAAGCTTGAAAAGGAAAAATGAATAGTTTGATTTGTGAACATTTTCAAGTGTTGATCATATTGCTAAAAAGTAGTTTGTACAATAAAAACAGTAAGTCAGTTGTGATCATGATTTTAAGTAGTCAAAAGTTACTGGAAAAATCTTGTTCTCAAAGACCAAAAGTTTAGTCTTTAAATGTAGATATTGTCATTCCTGAGCCCATACAAAGAATGAACAAAGACTTTTGAACAGTTTTAATATGAAACTGCGTTAACACTCAGGGATTCCAGTTCCCTTGTAAGACAGGTGTCTATGGTGGGCTTCAGAGGGTCCCTAAAACTGAATGCAAAATTTTGTGCATAAATATCTATTAACTTTTTTTTCTGGAGAGACAGCCTATATTTCATCATATTTTCAAAGGTGTCAGTGGCCTAGAAAGGTTAAGAATTACTATTTTATATATTGGAAGCGAAATGCAATATGCTAATATAAGGTACACCTCAAAAAGATGTACAATACTTAGACACATCTCTGTGATCATTAAATTCATTCAACAAATAGTGAACATGTATGATTCACAAAACCTTATACCTACTTGTATCTGAAACAGAACATAATTCAAAATAGCAAGGAAACACGTCAAGATTCATTGAAACACCACACTAAAAAAGATTATCAAACAATGTAAATATAATTCCAAGACAAAAAGTGTTATAGGAAAACACAGTACAGACAGAAAGAAGTCTAGGGGCTTAATTTAGCACTTATGTCTAAGTATCACAGAAATCAATTACATCAAAAGAAAAGAAAAACTACCCGTAAACATGTCCACTCCCACACATTCTGACAGGAAACCCAAAGAAAGTTTCCAAATCCTGTTTCCAGCAGCATCTCTTTTGAGACTGCCTGTCAGCAAGCTTTTGAAGGTAGGAGCCCCAAGTTTTAAGAGTTGATATTTTACTCTTAATGTAATAAAAACATCAAGAATCATCATCTGCCACCCAAGAAGCAGAAAACAGTGTCTACCTGTAAGGCTGTGGCCCGTTAATCTTCTGCCCTGTTATTCCATTTCATTTTTTATTTCCTCCTCCCTTCAAAGCGGTGACAAAATTTTCCCTCCCAAAAAGGAATACATTACTCCTCAATGCTAGTTCTTTTTCCAAGAGGTCAAAGGTCCTCTAAACTCTGGTTCTCGGCCCTATGAGGAGCTCCCATTTTTCAGGCACAAATGTCTCCCTCTCATCTTCTCCCCAGAGCAATACATTACACAATTCAACCGAAGACACCGTGCTTAACTTCCTGAGGGGGAAAGTGACACTTCTACCAACCCCAGTTTGAAGGAAAATGAGAATCACACCGTGACCTCTTCCGTAACAAAATTCAGGGAAGGCGCAGAGACCCAAGGCAAGCAACAGCCGAAGAGGGGAACACATGGCATGTTACGGAGGACGTGGAGTAAAGAGGGCGGGAAAGGGGCTGGAAGGTGGAGTGGGATGTAAAGATGTCAGCCCTGTCCACTGCGGGAATAAAGGAAGAAAAGGGAGACCCTGAACCCTGTCAGAAGTGAACACGCAGAGGGCAACGCTCCAGCCTACCCGTACCTCTCTAGCAGGGGACAGAGGACGGAAAATTCACCCAACCCTCCAATTTCCTCCTCGTGTGTCCCCACACAGAGAGCTGGGTTTGAAGGAAGCTCTGACCCCAGTCTGCGGACATGCAAGAGGAGGAGAAAGGCAGAGATGTCCAATCTTCCATATCTCTCAGGCAGTGCGGGGCGAGGGCACTGTGTCCGGGGAGATGGCGAAGGAAATGGGCTTGTGCTACGACACCTCGAAGAGTAGGAGGGTGGGGGACACAATGTCCTCTTTCTCTCCCACAGCCGGCCCGGGCCCCTCCCGACAGTCTCCCGCAGGCCCAGCCACAGTCAACCGGCTCGCTCCGCGGGCGTGGTTGGCTCTCGCCCTGGAGGCGGCCCGGCCTTCCTAAGCCCCGGCCCCTCCCGCCGGCCAGGCCCCCGGGCCGCCGCCCCGGACACCGAGGGAACGCGGAGGAGGAAGGGGGAGCCAGGGGACTGACCAGCGACACGAACCGCCTCAGCCCCGGCTCGGCCGACTCGCGTCCCCCGCTCCCTCTGGGGCCGGCTGGGGCTCCCCGCCCCTCACTCACCCCCTTGGTCCGGCGCCTCCTCCACCTCCTCCTCCTCCTCCCTCCTCTCGGCCGTGGCTCCTGCTCCGGCTCTGCGCGGCGACGGCAGCAGCGGCGGCCTCGGGAGCGGCGGCGGCGGCGCCTCCAGAACGCGCACGCACGCAGCACGCAGGCCCCGCCCCCTAGTTCCACCCCGCCTCTCTGAGTCCGCGTCGGCGAGTCTTCGGCCCCGCCTTCGCCGCGGCGCTGGGGAGTTTACTTTAAAGGAGCCGCGTAGGAAGGGGCGAGGAGAGACGAGAACTAGTGGGAAAGGAGCGCGGAGTTTCGACTTTGCAGAGGGCGGAATAGCGGGTGGGTAAGGTCAGAAATGGAATGAGGAGGTGTCCAAAGATTCAGGAGGAATAAAATTTGGAGGGACCGCAACCACTGGACAAGTACTAATTGAGCACCTATTAGGTACCAGACACTGTACTGGGCGCAAGGGGTAAAGCCATAGAGACAACCAAAGGCCTTCGTGGAGTTTGCATTCTAGTCGGGTGGGAGAGGGAGACAGACGACAAACAAGTGAAAAAGTTGCAGATATTAATAACTGGTGTGGAGAAAAATAAAGCAGGGCATGGGATGACTCTATAGCTGGTTAGATATTACCCTTCAAAGAAGACCTTTGAGCATATACATGCATGATATGAAGGAATAAGCCTAGCAGACACTGGGGCGGGGTGGGGGCTAGGTAGAAACAGCATTTCCAGGCGGAGAGAACATTAGCCATAAACCCAGCAGGGGGTGGGGGGCATGCACCTACCTTGTTGCTGGAGCAGCAAAAGGCTAGTATGGTTGAGCACAGTCAGCCAGCCAGAGAGCAATGCATAATAGTAAGAGAAGTGAGAGGTCGGCACCTGGCCAGATCCTGTGGAGCCTGTGGGCCATTATAAGAACAACTGGAAGCCAAGGGAGGAGAGTGAGCCAAGGAATGAACACATCAGATACACACATTTTTAAAAATTAGTCTTGCTGATGTGTGTCAGATAAACAACAGGGAAGCACAAATGTCAGGAGGGAGACCAGTTAAGAAGGCTGTTCATGGTAGCTTGGACTAACTAGGATGGCAGCCGCATACAGGATGAGAAGAGGGCTATTTTATTTCATTTTTTAAAGACTCATTTTGATTAGAATGCATTTGGATTTGGGGGACGGTGTGTGAAGAACAAAAAGATCATGGAAGGTTCTTAGTTTCAGGGCCCGATGACTAGGTTAAGGTGGTGTCATTCAATGAGATGGGGAAGAATCAAGGAGAAGCAAATCTGGGGGTGGGGGAGAAACCGAGAATTCTGTTTTGCATGTGTTATCTTTAAGATGCCTGTTGTACATTCAAGTGGAGATGTGGAGTAAACAATTGGCTATGTGAGTCTAGAGATTTAAATTTGGGATTCATCAGCATATGATGCTTTTTAAGCCTTAGGTCTACTTAGGGTCACTTAGGGAGTGGAAGTAGCTGGAGGAGAGGACCACACCTGGAGGTTCAGTATAATAGAAAAGGAGTTACCAGTCAGGTAGGAGAAACACCAAGAGAGGGGTGGAGTGTTGAAAGAGAATTATTTCAGGAAAGAGGGCATGATCAGTCTTATCAGATACTATTGAAATAAAAAGAGGACTGAGACTTTGAACACTGGATTTTGCCTGATCAAAGTTGCTGATGACTTTGATGAAAACAGTTTCAGTGGAGTCATAGGGGAGAAAGTCTGATGAGGATGTGTTAAGAGAATGGGAGGTGAGGAAGACAAATGATTTACACCAAGTCTAAACAGCTCTTGAGGAGCTTTGCTTTAAAGAGCAACTGAGAAACGGGCAGTAGCCACAGGGTACTTGGGATCAAGGGAGAGTATTTTAAGATGGGAAATGCTTCCTCACTTTGGTATCTTGGAATGACCCTTCAGAGATGTAAAGTTGATGCAGAAGACAGGAGGAGAAAACTGGAGAAAGATTATCCCCAAGTAAATGAGAAGCAATGGGACCTAGCACAGAAGTGAAGGGGCTGGCCTTGAATAGGAGCAAGGACAGTGTGTTCACACACTATTTCTGGAGAGAAGGTAGAGTGTGTGGGTGCAGATGCAGGTAAATCAAGCAATACATTTCGTGGTGGCATGCTCAGGCTCCTGCAAAGCAGAAGGGGAAGGTGGGGGGCCGAAATTCAGCCCTTGTTTTGCCCACCAAGCTGTGTGGCCTGGTGGGGCCACATCAGTCTGGAGGAAGGGGCGCTTTTCCCAATTGATCCACCTCTAGGGGTGGTGCTTTTTAGCAGTCCAACATAAAACACACTGTATCTATGCACCTCTTCCCACTTCGCACTGAGTACTTACTGGGATGGATGCGGTAATACCTCGTCTGTGCGCTTTCCTTTACTCTGTGCGATAAAAAGCCATGAGTGGGCAGAGGCTGCTGGCTATTCGAGGAGATAGAAGAAGGTGAGAAACAATGCCCTTGAAGAGTGGAAGGGTAACTAGAGAAGTGTGGTATGGACAACACTGAGGGCCCTCTGGAGTTGAGACCACTCAGCACGGTTGGTGAGTCTCCAGCTACACTCCAGTGCCTGGGGGTTGGAGAATGGTATTTGACGGATGAAAGTCAATGAGAGGAGTGGGGTGTTATGCACGGGGGCAATGATGGTGATAGACCTTGAAATCTAAGCTGGCAGGGGAGTGATGGTTTGGTGGTCCCTGAGGGAAGGAATATCTGGAGAGGAAGCAATCAAGTAAATGAGGACAAGGGGACTTGCCCAGGATTGAGCATGGGGAAGGGTGAGTGAGGTGGTTCCGGGAGAGGAAGTACAAAATGTCTGTGAGAAAAAGGGTTTAGGCTGGCAGCAAGGAGCTAAGGAAACAGCAAAGCCCTGGGGCAGGCCTCGGCACAGTGTGCGTGAGCCATTGGCCTGGTGAGGTCGAGGAGCTGGATTGACCACCTGTTGTCTTCGGAGAGCCACACAAACTGGGAGAAACTGAGCGCAGGAGGGGATAAGCAAATTAGGTCCTGCGGGACTCTGTTACAAGCTTTGAGAAAGCTCGGTGGGTGCTTTTCTTTTCCCACCCTTTCCTTTTGCCGTGGACACTCAAGCATTTGTGTAGACACTTTATTTTGCCTGGTGTTTGACAGAAACTTAACTGACATCTTTCCTCCTAAACCCGGCTCTTCCTCCTCCTGGATTCCCTTTTTCTGCTCATGGCACTACCTTTCTCAGTCAGCTGCCAAACCTCAGTGTCCTGTAATCCTTCTTCTTCATCCTACGCCCAAGTACAAGTAGTCCCCAGAGTGTAGGGAGCTGAGCTAACAGAAGAATGTTCCCCCATGACGCAAATGGTCTTTTTCTGCATAGTGCAATACAGTAGTCACCTGAGGCTATTGAGCACTTGCAAAGTGGCTAATGTGACTTAAGGAACTGAATTTTAAATCTTATTTCATTTTAATTAAATTTAGATTTAAATGCCTGCACATGGCTATTGTATTGGACTGCACAGGTACAGATACTGTACTTCTACACAATAGCTCTTCCATCTGCCTTTACCTCTCTGTCTCCAACCAGAGGTGGTGAACCTGTGGCCTTGGGGCCACACGTGGCCCTCCAGGTCCCCAAGTGCAGTCCCTTGACCGAATCCAAACTTCATTAAACTTTATTAAAACTTTATTGAAAGGATTTGGTCTATAAAATTTGGATTCAGTCAAAAGGCCGCACTCAAGGATCCAGAAGGCCAAATGTGTCCCCAAAGCCCCAGGTTCCCCAATCCTGCCAGGCGGGAGCCCTTCAATCCATCCTGTATTCTTGCCAGACTGTCTTCCTAAAGTGGTGGCCAGACCATGACTCCACTCTGTTTTTTAAAATTAATTAATTAATTAATTTCGGACCACCCGGTTTTAAAAATGATCACTAGTTCCCCGGCAAATTAAATACAACCTATTCAATCTGCCCCTCTCCATCCTACTTTTCCAGACTTACCTTTCAGTCCACCCTCACATGTATATCGAACTGCTTGCTATAATTCCTACCAACTTTTTACGGAGGAGCCAGCTCATTAAATTGTCTCTCTGCCTGCAACAAATGCCTCCCGTCCCTTCCACCAAACCTAAAACCTGTTGAAATCCTTGAAGGTTTGCCTCACATTGCAGCTCCTAACTGGAGCCCTCCTCTGAAGTCCCATTCCGTTTGTACCTCCTCTGTGGCACTTATATGCTGCCTTGTAGTACATTCGTGCATTCATTTTATTGCCATTACTAAATATTACTCCTTGCAGGTCACTGAGTTTTTATGTTAGAGCCCCTTGCGGTGTAAGTCTTGCACCTTATAAAATGAGGTACTCCTAAAAGAGCCACTGAATTGAGCTAAACGCTTTCTTGAAGTCTGCATGTAGAGCATTCATTCCCCTGTCCAACTCTAATATTAATAGTAACATCACTAATCCTCAAAGAGAAAGTCTTTATACCCTTTAAGAAACTCCTCTAACATGAAATTCATACTTTTGAAGAGAAACAGATTAATTATACTTGTTTTTCATGTTACTGTTGGCTGAGAATTTCTTCCAAATGGCTTCCCAAACTTAGGCTACTTACACTACTCAGTTATAGTTTGTAATTCTAGAGAGTGTGGGTATTCGTAGAACTGGCAGGATCAGCATAGCTACTGCTAGAATCAATTTATGGAAGAGGCATTTAAGAAGCATTCAGATTGTGCTACAATCAATAAAAAGAGGCTTCCATCTAATAAATGTATTTTTAGAGCATGAACTCTTAGAAACCTATAACCCAAGAGTAGAATTATATATGCTATACCTGTAATACCTAACGTACCTTTCCTGTTGGTGCAGTGAATTTTAAGGATTGGAAAGGCAAGTATAATATTTTAAACAAAAAACGTACTTCACACGTATAAGACCTTATTCAACAAACCTTAACCATGGCTCCCTATTTGGCAAGCACTTATGCTTGTTGCTAAGAAGAAAAAGATGGAAAGATATGGTCTCTTCCTTTAAAATGATTCCACAGTATATAATTTAATCACTTTAATATCACTTTAATAAGTGGTGTTATTAGTCTCATTTTGCAGAGGAAAAACTTGCTCAGAAGGATTAAATGAATTACACGAAAGCACAGAGCTATTATAATAATTGACAAGGCCTCAAACTGGTACTCAAATCTTTGGATATCAAAACATTGGTTGAATTAGAACATAAATTCCCTGAAGGCAGATACTTAATCTGTTTTGTTCATTACTATAGAAAAGTACCAGGAATATAGTAGGTTCTCGATAAATGTTTCAAGAATAAATATTCACCAGTGTGTGTGTGTGTGTGTGTGTGTGTGTGTGTGTGTGTGTGTGTAAAAAGAGGGGGCAGAGAGAGAGCATATAAGCCAGACATCTAATTCATTAGTTATTTGTATGTTTTAATTAACAATGTACTAAGCTGATCTTATCTACATTAGTGCCACTCAAAATGGTCCATGGACTGGTGCTAGTCCATGAATTGTTTATTACCAGTTGACCTTGAGATGAGTACAGAAAATGAGAGTAAGCTTTTGGAATCTTTTTTGGCAACTTGACTTTGCCATGATATCCAAGCAAGTGATCAATGGACTTATCTAGCTGAACCAGGGCATAGACCAGTTCAGGTGTTGCCCAACTCTTGTGGTTGAGTCACATGTGGTAGAAGCTGTGTACTAGTTATACAGCACCTAATTGAACCCTACCATTTTGGCCATTTACTGCCCACCTTCTCCTCCTCCTGGATATTCTTTACTATTTAACAAAGAGAACATTTAATGCCTTTGAAGTGAAAGATTTAACAACAGATTTGAATTTTTTTAAAAAAAATCTACTTCTTTGCCACAGAAACTCTACTGATCTTATGGTGTAGGGTAGCTTCCCCAACCTTTTTGGTACCAGGGACCGGTTTCGTGGAAGACAATTTTTTCATGGACCAGGGGTGGGGGGCATGTTTCGAGATGATTCAAGTGCATAACATTTATTGTGAACTTTATTTCTATTATTATTACATTGTAATATGTAATGAAATAACTATACAATTCACCATAATGCAGTATCAGTGGGAGTTCTAAGCTTGTTTTCCTGCAACTGGAGTGTAGCTTACTTGTCACTTGCCACTCACTGATAGGGTTTTGATATGAATCTGCAAGCAATTGATTTATTATGGTCTCTGTGCAGTCAAACCTCTCTGCTGATGATAATCTGCATTTGCAGCAGGTCCCCAGCGCTAGCATCACTGCCTCAGCTCCACCTCAGATCATCAGGCATTAGATTCTCATAAGGAGCCTGCAACCTGGATACTCGCATGCGCAGTTTACAGTAGAGAATCTAATGCTGCTGCTGATCTGACAGGAGGCAGAGCTCAGGCCACTCACCTCCTGCTGTGCGGCCTGGGTCCTAATAGGTACTGGTCGTCGGCCCAGGGATTGGGGACCACAGATGTATGGGCATTGTTGTGTAGTAATGAAGTATATGACCTATGTGAGATTATGTAGGTTTAAATGCAGATTCTGCCACTTACTAACTGTGTGGTCTTGGGCAATTGCTTACCCTCTTGCAGCCTCAGTGTTCTTATCTGTAATATGGTACTAGAAACAGTATAGACTTTCTTGGGGCTTTGGTAAAAACTAGGAGAGATAATGCATGTACAGTACTCTTTAAAAGAGACTGGCACATAATGACAAAATGTTATTTTTATGTTATAATAAATATTATCTATTACTATCATTGCATTCTGGGCTCATAAAAATTCATGCTATTTGAAAGATTTTAAAAATCTTGACTATAGAGATTATTCTATAAATATCCAGGCTTGAAAATAGACAGTTGCTTTTCAGTTATCCATAGTATTAAACAATGATAAAGATTAGCTAGTTCCAAAGTCCTTTTTATTTGTTTCTTAGTGCACTGTGTGATCTGAGGGACAATATATTTGGCTCCTAGATGGCCACTGAAAAGATAAAAAAATAAAATAAAAAAAAAAACCTCAAAAAAAAAAAACAACAAAAACAGTTTCTGTTTCTTTTGCTCAGGTTACCTGAGTGGTGAAAGAAGGTAGCCAGGCAGGTGCACACTGAGCATTCATGAAAGCTCCATCAGAACGGACAATACCCACGGATAATCAAGAGTTGTTTGGTGGTGTATATGTTGCCTATTTACATGTTTTATACAACATATTTTTACACGCAGGGTCCCTTTCTGCTAAGCTCTAGCCTGCTCATTCTTTTCCATTTCCTTCTGTGAATATTGTTGTCTGGAAGTAAGCAGCTATTCAGCCATGCAGCTCTGCAACTTTTGGAAAGAGTCAAGGATTCCTGTGGCAAGGAAGTTGGATAATGATGAGCACCAGACAAGATACAGCTGGCCCCTGGAGAGAAAGCCCAATGTAGGCAGGAGGCCAGAATGTGCCAACAGTAAGCCAAGTCTTTTCTTATTGGAAGAGAAAAGCTTGCACTTAACTGCACTATCAGGGAGAAGACTGCCAGCAGACCAACCCAGCCTTCACTAAAGGGAAGGAAAAAGAAATCCAAGAGGGTTTGCCCTAGCTTCGTGGATATGAGTTAACATCATTTATTCTGTAACAAAACTCAAGCATATGTAAACTGCAAATTAAGCAATCCCAACATATGGATATCTGAATTTATAGAAGGCAGAATAGTGTGGTTAGGGTTGCTAGATTTAGCAAACAAAAATACAGGATGCCCAGTTAAATTTGAATTTTAGATAAACAACAAATACATTTTTAGTATAAATATGTTCCATGCAATATTTAGGATTTGTTTATCTGAAAATCAAACGTAACTCTATTTTGACTCTAAATGTGGTTAAACATATAGGCTCTGGAGTCACACAGTGTGAGTTCAAATTCTGATCCTGCTACTTACCAGCTGTGTGACCTTAGACAAATTACATAACCTTTCTGAGCTTCAGTTGCCCTATTTGTAAATTAGGATAACATTTACCTCATAGGGTTGTTGTGAAGATTAAATAATATATTTAAAAATTTACAATGATAACTGACTCCTAGTAAGTGCTCAAAAATTAGCTACTTTTACAGGCAATAAATAGTTATTCACTAACCAAATTACTTTTTTAAAATTGACATTACGATTCCAAATACCTTTCAAAAAAATCTAAGTGGAGTTTTTTTTTTCTATTTCCATAGTACTTTCAATTTAGTTTACAACAAACTGAACTAACAACAATTTTTAGATGCACTATGTATGGTATAAAGGAACACACAACCAACATATTAACAGTATCATCAGGTTTCCTATTCATTCCCTTGATGCCTGATACTTGAACCCAATTTTGAAGACATTCTAAGCTCCAAGTTTCTAGTGAGAAATTTGGGTAAACTTTCACAAAATATTCCTTGAGTGTTTACTGGATGAAAGTCAGGAGCCAATGACAGCTCTACAATGGTGTTTTGTTAGCAAGCGGTTTTGTTCACTGGTGTTTATTATAACAGGATTTCTGTACTCTGTAGATTATTTAAGAACTAACTTGTACAGAGAGTTTCAGTTCTTGGATATAGAGTTCTGTTAGCACAAAGTTAAAAATCAGACAAGAAGAAATGGTGTAATAAAAAGAATAGTCAGGGGAGTGTATATTCAGGGTTACTAGAATCTATGCCATGAGTTTAAAAAATAAAGAAAGAAAGGGCAGTGGGCTTGGAATAAAAAATCTGGTTTTCCCACTCAGTACAAGTCACCTAATACCTCTGAATATTTGCTTCCCCATTTATAAAATTAGAATACTAATATTACCTTAAAGAGCAAGAATTAAGTTAATGAGATTATATATATACATATATATACACTAAATTAAGCTAAATGAGATGATACAGTACTGGGTACAAAGTAAGCACTCAATAAATCCTTGTTAATGTGAATCTTTTATATTCATTAGAAGGAAGACCATACACAAGAGCATACAGGAAGATTAAAGCCTGGGGTTTATGCTGCTTTATATGGCTGAGCTAAAACTCCTTACTCTGTCCTTGTCTGCTTCTGGATGAGAACCAATAACTTCCAAATAATGATACAACCCAAGGGGAATTCAAGGAAGAATTTCGTCTTCCCCATCTTCAGTGACTTGTGTGTGTGTGTGTGTGTGTGTGTGTGTGTTCATTAGGATAGGAGAAAGGCCAGAAAAGGAGTTGGATATGTCCTTTTCAGTAACTAGCTAAGCCAGATACCAAACTTTGTGTATAAAAAATATTAGTTCAAGTCCAAAAAGTGGAAAACACATTTCCAGTAAATTTATAATATTAATTTTGAGCCGAGGGAGCAAATTCCAAATTCAAACCAGATTCAGAAATTATGACCTCAGTTTTTCCAGAGTTTCTACTGATTAGGATTGTTATAGATTAACCAAAGGTAGAATGTATGAGGGGTAAAAAATAAAGGAGAAAAATAAAATTTATGAAATTTCCTGTGTTAGCATTTGCTGCTAATAAATGAGACTCAAGCTAAGGAGTGCAGAATTTTCTGAGGAGGAGGGAGGGGGTAAGCCTTAGGGTTTTGCCAAGGGAATTACCCAGGTAGACAGTCATTTGTTTCTGAAAGGTCATAAGGAGCGTACAGTTTTTCAGGGCGGTACAGGGATGACAGTGAGCTAGGGGAGCAGAGCTGGTGGTGGTAGAATGAACTAGACGACTATTTTGAAAGTCAATTAATCCACATTTATATATTGAATATCAATCATGTGCTCAATAGCTGAATACATTCAGGGGATACAATGACACATAAAGCAGAGCCCAGCACCCAGTACGCCTAACTTGGGGAAAGCCTAGGTGAAGACAGAAAAAAAAGTTAGAAGGAAGCCTCGATAAACAGAGGGTTAAGAATCTTGAATGACTGACACTTGAGTAAAAAAAAAAATAGTAAAGGCTGAATTCTAAAACAGAGAAGAATACAAATCGAATTTGCTACCAAAAAGAAGGGCTCTCGACAAAAAAAAAAAAAAAATTAAGTGTCAGATATGCAGGAACCTGACTGAAGATCTCACTTGGGTTTTGAGCTTGGCAAACAACTTAAGGGGAAGCATTTCTCAAGCCCTTCCCTTGCCTCCTGCAACCAGGGTACATGGTGTGAAGGAAGAAAAGCTAGGACTTGTGCATCTCTCAGCAGACATCTGAAATGGATCATCTTCCTGCTGGGAGTTAGAGGGTTTCTCACCGCCCCTCTGCTCACCCCTGGAACTGTGATTGCCAAAATGGACAGATTATCACAATTTCAGCCTGTGCAAGTACCTCACTAATGCTCATTTGTGGACTTTAATGAGTTCTGGAACCAATTTGTGATCTTACAATCAGCTCAGGTTTATCACTAAAAGAAAGCACTGTAAAGCTAGTGTAGGAGGTCAGCTCAGCAGAGCTCAGCAGTGAGACATTGATATGAAAATGAATTCAAATGAATTCTTGTGGGCATTATAAGGCCTCACTGCTCTATAATACCATTAAGCAGAAAAATGTTAGGTGTTGGATGTCCTGATGAGGCAGCTCACGTACAATACCTGTCTTGCAAACTACACTGGAGTATCCTTTTGTTCTCTCTTTAAATTTCACAGCTTCCTCCACTCGGCCTAAAAAGGAAAACTCACATCTTCGAGCTGTTACAATAAAACTATCGGCAGCCTGGAAAGTGAGAACAGAGCTTTGCCTTAATTTATTGCACCAGGCAGATTTATCACACATCAGGGTAATAATAACAACACTGTGACTTGCCGCTGATAATTTCCCCCATTACTCCACTAGGAGTAGGGTAGAAGGAACTCGGAGGGCCCACAGACTCCCTGTACGGTGCTAAGCACTGCTGGGCACGCTCTTGGCTCAGTGCCACGAGATGATGCGGTACTACTGGGCCGTGCAGTGCCAAGATGTAATGCAGAGCTGGTGAAACAATGTAGTATTTGGACAGAAAATTTGCCAGGTCTATGAGAAGAGTGTTTCCACCGTTGCTCACTGCCAGGAGAATGAGCATTCCCCAGCTACTTTCTTCTCATAAAAGGCTGCACAACCTGAAATATGATGAGAGCCCAGTTTTAGAAACTTAGAGATGAGGGAGTCCCTTCGGGGGCATTTTACCTGTCTTTAGGCAGCATCATACTTGCAAGACTCTGGGACTGTAAAAGTTAAGTCTATTCAGAGAGAGTGTCTGAGAAACAATTAACAAAATTCAGGGTTAAAGATAATCACCCTTTAGGCCAAGGGTCTCCTCCGGGGCCAGCCTGGCTTCTGGGCTGCTTCTCTGCCTCTTCGCATGGCTCCCGAGTCCTTGGGTTGCCTCATCTGTCTTGACTGCTTCCAGAGAAACTGCTTTGAGGTGCTGGGGCACTCAGCTTGCCCATGGGGACGACAGTGACATCCCCACAGAGGAAAGCATCCATCAGAAGTGCCTCCTGCTGCTCAGCTTGCTTTGAAAGCCTCTCATTAGAGTTTCTAATTTTTAAGATAATGGGAACTTAATGGGGATTATTTTGATTTTCTCTTACCAGCCAACACATTTGTACCAGAAGCCCTGCTGCCCCCAGCTGCACTGTCTGAACAAACTGCATCCTGAGCAAGTGAAAGCTTGGCCCAGGACATGGCGGACATGACTTCAGAAAAGAACAGTCCAACCCTTTTGCTCAATTTTCTTTTCTCTTAGGCCAAGACTTTGGCCTGTAACAGTGTTTGGATTTCTGGTCATTTTGGTGACCACTTTGGACCCTTCTTTGGACCCTCCAATTTTTGAAGAGAAACATCTTTAACAAATCATTAAAGAACTCATCAATGAATTCTAAGCATTTGAGGAGCTCAGGCTACTGCTGCTCCTTTCATACCACGCTTGATCAAAACGAAGAATTCAATCTGTCTGTAATCAATCACCTGGTTGGACTTAAGGCAGAGATTCAGCAGTACCAAGACCAAAATGATTGGAAAGCTATGTATGATTAACCCCTCAGAGGAATGAAATGATCTTGATAAATATTTTTTGAGACCACTAGGCTCTGGGAATCCAAAGACACTGTCCCTGTCCTCTATAAAAGCGTTGGTTTTCTTCCCAATAAACATATGTAAGTTTGTTTGTTTTTGCATTGGCAAATGGTAGTCTGTGGGGTAAATTGGCTCTTGGGGATTTTTATTTTGCCAAAATGATTGGCAAGCCACAAAATGTCATCCTTAGTACACCAGCTGTGCCCAACAGCTCACAGGATAGGTCTCCCCTTGCTCTGTTGGCTGTTAGCTATTAGGACTACTCAGACAAATGCTGAATCTTGGAAACTGTTTTAGTCCTGTAGTCAGAATTGCTGGTCGGCAAGAAACCATGTCGGTCTTCTGAGTTCAATGGAGAATTATCACTACTAACTTGAACTTCTGGCAGTGGACCTTCGTTTCACAAGTGACGCCAAAGCAATATAACAGTCGAGAATCCAGGGAAGCAGAGTGGTGGCTGAGTCACAGAAATGGAAACAAACATGGTCCCAGGTGCTCTCAGAGAGTCAATAGGCCCCATGCTTGAAAGCACATTGCTGATCACTTTTGATGGAGGGCCCACAACTGGTTTTAATTAAGTAATTGTTTTTAGAATAAATTTATAGAAAGGGAATTCATCTTCCAGCCATTTTGCAGGACGGCTGTCAATAGGTTGGCCCAAAAGAAAGAACAAGGAAAGGGCACCAAAGAAGAATGAAAACACAAGGTGGGGAGTGGGTAGAAAGTATAGCGTTGCAAACAAACCCAAAAACAAAATCGTCAGGGATGGAGATCTGTTTTCACTTAATTATTTTGATGATGATAGTGACATTTTTGCTTTTTGTTTTTTAAGGTATGAGCTGAACTGTGGACATCTTGCCACTGGGAATTAAGTTCAAGTGAAACCAAAATGTAACAGGGACTTCCCCGACCAAGAATTGGGAGCGTGGCAGTGAGGGGAAACGCTGAGAAGGTGAGAAGGAGGCAGAGGCTTCAGTCCTGTGAGAAACACTCACCCAACATCAGGGCACGCCTGTATCGCTGACAGCGTTCAGGAGTGCACACAGTGTGCAGAAACTTGGCTCATCAGCCCTCCTGATATTCCCGTACAGGGCGGCCTCACAGGGGAGCGCTGCGCAATCTCATTTGCGCCTTCATCCGTCTGTACGTGCTGACTGTGCTCGTACAGTCACCGCCGCAGCCACGGGGCCTCTGCTCGTTTACCCACTTCCTCCTGCTCACACGGCTCCTCTCGTCAGAGAAGCCAAGGCCCTCCAGAGCCTGTTTTACATCTCTTACATCAGAGGTTTGGGACAGCATATTGCAAATGATCTTTGCAAGCTTTTCCTTTTGTCCTCTTCAAATTTGAGCAGAGAGGCGAAGAATAAGTGGCCCAGGAGCAAAGAAATGTCTGTATTTCTAAAATGAGTCTGAAATGAAGCTCATCTGAAAATGCAACTGGCGGCAAAAGCAACTTTCAGGGTTCAAGTTGAGCAGGATCTCACAGACTTGCAATCCTACAAATTTTCTTTGTTTTGTTAAAAAGAGCACGTTTCAAAAAAAAAAAAAGCTAGATAGTACCCCCTTAGTTGGCATGGTGTGAAAAAAAATCTGAAAGCCGTTAACTTTTCTTTAATTGCAATCGTGAGCATTTTGACGGGAAGAGAGGGTTTTATATTCCAACACAATTGTTCATGTCCCAAACTTGGAGGGGGAGAAAAGAAAGTATTTTACAAAGAAAAAAATAAAATATTTGTTACCTAAAATTTTCTACCTTGACAAAAATGAAAGTTCAACTTACAAGCTAAAGAAACAATTTGTTGAATCATCACTACACCCCAGAACACCCTACTGAATGCCTTAGCTCTGCCTAATTTTAGCACATTTCATCTCAGAGTACATGGCAAATACTAATTAATTTTCACTGCATTCTGAAGCTGGCCAAGTCATTCAAACTTATGAAGATGACAGGTCGAGCAGTAGGTAGCAATTTTCCTTCATTGTCATTACATTTTCCACATTCTAGGAAACTGAGGCCTAGAAGGACAGAGCTAAAATGTTGGCTTCAAGGTTCTGGACCAAATAGTGATGTTCCAGGAACCAAATGGTGAGCACTCATGTCACCTCTGGGAAGTGGTTTTTTGATTCAGCAGCGGTACTTTCCAGTGTCAGCACTTGTACGTGTCAGCAGCTAAGACTCCCATCCGAGGGGCCCCAGCCCTTCAGCCTCTGCTTTATCTCAGGGAAGCCCTCTGGCAGTTGAAGAGAATGGAGTGGGTGGGTAAGTAGAGCAAAGCCCCAGTGAGTTTGGTGGTTGGCTGCCTGATTGGAAATCTAAGAGGGAAGAAGAAGGACTCTGTGATTGTGAATTAATATCACAAGAGGTAATTGGATCAGAGGGAGCTGGCAGGACTTACACTACCTCCTCCCTTGATAATGAAGCATCATAGTGCCATGGCCAAGCCTGACCACATGCTTCACTTGCTCTGCCCCTCTGGGTGTGAGATATGTTCCTTCAACTCTGGAAAGGGGCATATTGGGGTAGATTTTCCTGAGAACTTATTTGTTTCCACTGTTTTTTTTTTTTTTTGAGAGAGAGTCTCACTATGTTGCCCAGGCTAGAGTGCCGTGGCATCATCATAGCTCACAGCAACCTCAAACTCCTGGGCTCAAGCGATCCTTCTGCCTCAGCATCCCAAGTAGCTGGGACTACAGGCATGTGCCACCATGCCCGGCTAATTTTTTCTATATATTTTTAGTTGTCCAGCTAATTTCTTTCTACTTTTTTTAGTAGAGACGGGATCTTGCTCTTGCTCAGGCTGGTCTCGAACTCCTGAGCTCAAATGATCCACCTGCCTTGGCCTCCCAGAGTGCTAGGATTACAGGCGCGAGCCACCGCGCCCGGCCTGTTTCCACTTTCAATAGAGATAAACAGGACACTTATTCCTAGGTTGATCGAAATGATCTTAGAGTAGCTAAATAATTCAGTATCAGTTGGACTCTGATCATTTTTTTAAGTGCTGGAAGAGAAGGATGGACAATGTCCGCTAGGTAGAAGGGGCTAGACTAATAGGTGTTTGTTTCCTCTCATCTTTGTCATGATCTCCTGCCTCAGAAAAGTGGGAGAAAAATAAACTGACACATCATTTGATGAATGTCCCTTCCCACAAAGTAGTTCAACTCTGTGTCTCAACAGGAAAGGGGGAAACAGGAAGAGGAAGTGACATTTATTGAGTGACAACTCCACACTGGCCACTTATATAAATAACGGAATTTAATTCTCCCCCACAAGACCCTACTATGTAGGTGTTATTATCCCCATTTTAAAAGATAATTCGATTAGGCTATGGCAGTTAGGAAGCCATGAAGCCAAAATTCACAACACAGGGCTTCTTGACTCCAAAATCCACTTTCCCTCTTGTTACTGTGTCGCAGTGCTCGTTTTGAATGAAGACTGACTTGATCCTGAACTCAGCCTACAGGAGGAAAGGGCTGCCTTCTTATTCAGCGTGGTTATTAGAGTGTCCTCAATGACATAAACGGTCAGGATACCAAATGGTTGTTTCAAAACCCTGTTTGATCTGATTAATTGAATGAACATATTTCTTTCTAGGGTTTGAGGTGCAGGTCTTGGCAAAGGGTGATGGACCCATCATGGGAGATACTCTATGACTTGTTTGTTGAAAATTCAATTAGAGTAGACTTGTCACTAAATTTCAGAATACCATACACTAAAGGGGCCTTCAAAATCATGCTACTCCTACCCTTGTTATAAAAATAATAATAACCAAATTTATGGAGGGCTTATTAGGTGCCAGGCACTGTTCTTTAGGCCTTATATGTGTTATTATTAATAAATCCTTCAAAAATCCTATGAGGAAGGTATTATTATTTTCTCCATTTTGTAGATGAAAATACAGATGAAAGGCACAGAAAGATTAAGAAATGTATCTGAGGTTACACAGGAAGGAAGTGGCAAACTGGGATTTGAACTTTCAAACCTAAGCACCTATCAACTACACTTTCTGCTGCCTGTCACCAGGGGAGATTATACATAGATAGGAAAGGTCATTTCTGTACTTGGAGGTTGTTTCTCTACTGGGAGAAGGAGATAATTCTTTTCCCATTTTCCATTTCTGGAGGAATAGTAACATTTGTCACATAAAACACTAAGTCCCTTTACCCAAATGCATTTTAACCTGCGAGATGAATCTGCCCACAATAATTTCTTAGTCCTTCTTATTCATTACAGAGCTTTGTTCCTCTCTTTCCTTCTCCTCAGCTGGTCTTTGGCATCTTTCTCTTGTGGTGGGAGTGAGGGGTGATTGTAGACTAGGATCTCTTTCTCAGCAGTGGCTTACCACTCTGCTGTGGTCATTGTCCTGGACACCCAGCCATCAGAGGGCAGCTGAAATTCTACTCCTTGGACACAAAAGACCCACTGTCATCATAGGCCTCACCAGAGAGAGGCAGGTGGTTTACCCAGACTGAGCATTGTTGCTGAGGTTAATGAACATATTCCTGTATTGTCTTTATATAAGTATATGGACTTCCCTGGGGAAAGACCAGGCCCTCCAAGAAAGGTCTTGGGAATCCCACCCACTGCTGTTATAGAGAGGGGAGTGAGCGAGGCCGCAGCAGCCTTAGCTTTGAGTTTTGACTGCTGAAACTCACATCTGCCTACCCCTCATGTGTAACCCAGGGTTGCAAAATTACTCACTCCACTCAGATGTGCAGAGCAAATGTAGTTTCTTTTCTCTCTAAATCACTCTAATCTCTCTTGTGAGGCCTCACCTGCTGGGTAGCAAGAGGGAAAAAACTAATTTTAGCTCAATAGATTTTAAAACAGTCTGATGCAATTATTTAAACAGTTTCTTTAGGCTTAACTCTGTGTCTCCGGGATAAAGCACAGTCTTTCAGATTTCTCACTTCTTTGCTTGCTCCTCCCTAAGTGGTACCCGTGGTTCTGAGGCCAGATCCCTTGGCCCCATCCCCTCACTGCATGGTGGTATGGGGCCACCTACACAGTGGTGTCCTAAAAGGGATCTCAAGGGAATTGGGGAAAGAACTCTGCTGCCATTGATGTCCTCTAATTTATTTCATTCTTCAGGCAGAAACCTGGAGAGGGTGCTGAGCGCAGTGGCTCTTGCCTATAATCCTAACACTTTGGAAGGCTGTGGGAGGATTGCTTGAGGCCAGGAGTTCGAGACCAGCCCAGACAAATCAGTGAGACTGCCCCCCACCCCGTCTCTACAAAAAAATAGAAAAATTAGCCAGGCATGGTGGTATGTGCCTGTAGTCTGAGCTACCTGGGAAGCTGAGGCAGGAAGATCACTTTAGCCCAGGAGTTTGAGGTTTTAGTGAGCTATGATGATGCCACTGCACTCCAGCCTGGGCAACAGAGCGAGACTCTGTCTCAAGAACAAAGAAAAGAAAAGGAAAGAAAAGAAAAGAAAAAATAAAAGGAACCTGGACAGGGGAGGCTGGGAGAGGACAAAGGGGCTTCCCTCCTTGCCTGGCACGTGGCTGCCCCTGCATCTCCTTCTGGCATCAGCTGGAAGAGAAGACCTGCCAGCTTCTGTCACAGGCAGAGGAATATCCTCTTTACACTAAGAGGGAAACTCCAAAATCAGAGTCTTGAGTCTCGAACTTCTAAAGATTGTGGAATATCCAGTTTGTTGTTCAAGCTGTTGTAAGTAACAGTCCTGACCTGCTAAGGCATTAGGCCTCCAGGTGAGGCCTCTGGAATGCAAACTGAAAGAAGAGGGATTTAGAAAGGAATTGAAATACTGTGTGTGATATTGTGAAATGTATATTTGGTCATCAACTCCATTTCCTAACATATAACTCCTTAAACCCTTAGAATCTCCAAAGTGATATCTTTTTGTGTGCTAATGAGTGGTGGCTGATAACTCCTAGGTAGCTTCAGGATGGGGCTGGTCACAGGAAAGACCAAGGAAGGATTAAAGGGTTGGGACTTTCAGCCCCACCCCCAACCTCAGAGGTGGGGAGTTGGCGGGGGAAGGGGCTGATGGTTAAATTGATCACTAATAGCCAATGGCTTAATCAATCATGCCTACGTAATGAAGCCTCCACAAAAACCTCAAAGGCCTGGGTTTGGGGAATTTCCTGATAGCTGAGCATGTGGAGGTTCCTGGAGGCGGATACACCCAGGGAGGGCGTGGACACTCCACACCCCTTCCTCCATACCTTGCCCTGCACATCTCTTCGTCTGTGTCCTTTGTAATATCCTTTATGATAAACCAGCAAACATAAGTTAAGTGTTTTCCTGAGTTCTGTGAGCTGCTCTAGCAAATTAACCAAACCCATTTAGGGGATTGTGGGAACTCCAACCTGAAGCAGGTTGGTCAGAAGTTCTGGGGGTCTGGCCTTGTGACTGGTGGGAAGGGAGTGGCTGTCTTATGAGACTGAGCCCTCAGTCTGTGGGATCTGCTGTTATCTCCAGGTAGATAGTAACAGAATTAAATTGGAGGACACCCAGCCGGTGTCTGCTGCAGAACTGTTTGCTTGCTCGGTGTGTCGGGAAATATCCCTTCACATTTGGACATAGATGTCTTTTGTGACGATTGCTGTGTGGAGTGAGAGCAGAGGAAAAACAGTTTGAGTTTTTCCACTTTCACGCTGGGCTTGCTGAACATTGCCCCCATTATATCAACGCAGTGTTGGGATGATTGAAGGGAAGGGGGTAATGGAATGTGCTTAAAAGCGCTCCTCGAAGGACAGGCAGGATTGTGTAGTGCTTAAATGTATGCACTCTGGATCCAGGCCGGGCTCTGGTATTACTTGTGATTTGGACAACTTTACTTCTATGTAAACTCAGTTTCCTCATCCTTAAAATGGCATAATAACAGTATCTACAAGGGCTATCTGGAAAGTATCCAGCCATGTAATATGAAAAATTATATTAATGATGGATGGATACTTTCTGGACAACCCTCATACTTCATAGCGTGGTTACAAAGTTTAAATCTGTTAACATATATAAAAAATTTAGACTTTGCCTGTCTCATAGTAAGCACTCAACAAATGTTAGCTGTTTAGATTCCAAATATAAGCTGTGGAAACATAAAAACAAAAAACATTAGATTTTAAACCTTAGCGATTTCTTATGCATGGTATAGGAGAGAGAACATGGATTTTCAAAAGAGACTAAGCTATATAATCTTGAGCAGGTTATATGACCACTGTGAGCCTTGGTCTGAAAAGCGAGGGTAATAATGTCATTGGATAGTTGTGAGAATTAAGTGAAATAATGATGTGAAACACTTAGCAAAGAGTGGCACCTAACTGAACAATGTTTTGTACCCTTTCTCCTTTTTCTCCTTATGTCAGTGACATGCTGTCTTTTAATTATTTACTGCTATGTTCTCAACCAGGAATCCTAAACTTTCATAATCCCCAAACTGTTTAGCACATTGGAGAAGCTCAATAAAGATTCATTGACAGAGTCACATGAGCCTCCAAATCTGGGGCTCAAGACCCAGAACTTCTCCCCTGTCAAATGTTGCCAGTCACAGGGTAGTTCCTGCCCCTCCGTCAATAATTTCAGCTATTCTAGGTGTCTATTTCTCCTTTGTCTTTATGAAAATTACTCTGTGGTCTGTTGAAGGCATTTGTGTCTGCTTTATTCACGTTGCTCAACCCACACTTGGAGAGAAATGTGTTTGCATAAATACTAGCAGATGAATTTTTAAAATATCACTTTTTCTCTCCTGGCACTCTGTGAGAGAAATGAGCAAACATAAACAGAGGAGTATCACACTAGAAATATAGCAGATGGGCTTCTGCTGGGGATCCGGATTTTCTTGGAGCTTACACATTTGGGAGATGTAGGATTATGACAAAATCCACTTGTAATGTTCATGCTTTTTCTTTCTTGAGCACACTATTAATTGCTTAAAGACTGGGTTTAATGCACACTTTCATTACCAATTTTCCCTTTGGGAAACAGGCAGTATTCTGTAAATACTCTCTGTAGGAGAGGTTGTCTTCTTAAGCCTAGCATAAATCCAGTTTGATTGAGGAATCAAGGAGAAGAGAGAAAAAGGTTTTTCTTCAGCCCACACTACAAGGGCAGGGGAAAAAAGGAAACTCTTCACTCCTCATTTTAGATGACTTCGTGCTTATGACCAAAGGTTTATTATGGATCATTTATGCCACATGATTACGTGAAAATATGCCATCTATGGACCAGGAAATGGGCTTTTACCAGATATCAGATTTGCTGGTGCTTTGATCTTGGACTTCCCAGCCTCCAGCGCTATGCTGTTGACGGAGTACTTGGATATGAAAAATACTCGTACGTCCTCTGGCCCACCAGCTCAGCTAAGCTATGCCAACACTGGATGAGAGTTTGCAGCCTTCTTTGCCAAGAAGAAACCTCAAAGTCCAAAGAATACTCTTTTCAAGTTCAAGTCATCCCCCCACGCCATCAATATGAGGGCCTATTTGTGAGAGCAGAGAAGGGAGCTCTGTAGTCAGAGGGGAAAACTTCAAGATGGGTGATTGGACCATTCTGGAAAAATTAATTCTCTGGAGGAATATCTGAAGTGTTTATTGCATGTGAGTTTGTGGTCTGTAGACCACAAGATAACAAAAATTTAATGATAAAAAGGAATTTATTATGGATATTAAAAAATGGACACTGATTATACACACTCCGTGACCTATCTTGACTCGGACCACATCAATTTAGACTGCACATCCTGAGAAACACATCTACATGTGGGGAATTGACCAGAAGCCATCCTTAATGCCAGCCCATATCTTTGGCCCAGATACTATTTTCATTCATGCATCCAATAAACTTTATTGAGCATCTATGCTATAGATTGAATGTTCCCCCAAATTCATATGTTGAAAGCTAATCCCCAGTGTGACGATACTTGGAGGCAAGGCCTTTAAAAGATGAGTAGGTCATGAAGGTAGAGCCCTTATGAATGGGATTAGTGATCTTATAAAAGAGACCCCAGAGAGCTCCCTCACCCCTTCAGCCAAGTGAGGACACAGTGCAAGGTACCATCTAGGAACCAAGATGTCTTGGTCTTGGATTTTCCAGCCTCCAGAACTGTGGGAGGTAAATTTCTGATGCTTATAAGCCACCCAATCTATGGAATTCTGTTATAACGAATGGACTAAGATAATCTACAGACCAAGCACTGTACAAAGAGTGGGAATATAGCAATGCAAAGGACAGACATGGTTCCTGACATTATAAAACTTAAGTCTAGTGGGAAAACAGACATTTATGTTATAATTCAGTCATTCATTAAAAAGTGCAGTAGAAGCAATAGTTTTCATTTCTGTCAACTGTAATGTGTCCCCAGGACTGGCCTTGGAGAAAATGGGAGGCAGAGGCTGTCCTGTGGCCTCCTTGTTGTCAGAGCTTCTGTGGGGCCTTTAGGAACTCCATGGGAGAGAGTTCTTCATCCATAGTTGACCCAGCTGACTCCTAGTCTTCATGGGTTGTTTTTAACAAGCCCCTTGAAGGAATGCTATCAATGATCCTGCCAACCCATATGGGTGACTCCTGGATCTCAGAGAAGCCCTCCCTTTAATAAATAAGTATTAACTCAGTTTTTATTGCAAAGTTTAGCAAGGAAGGCAGAATGGTGTGGTGCAAAGACCACAAACTTTAAAGTCAGCCCTGGGTTCTAATCTTGGCTCATATATTCATTAGCCAAGTCCCCTTATGTGAGTTACTTTACTTTCCTACTGTTTAATTGTTGCTATGCAAAATGGGGAAAAGAACATTTAACTCTGGATTGTTGAGATTCTTAAAGGAAACAATCACTAAGAAGTTCTCAGTATGGAGCACATTCTCTTCCATTATGCTCAGGAGCTGTATTCTACATGACACAGGACTTGCCTTTCAAAGAAAACAGCATTTATATGAAATATTTAATGATAATCATAAAACTATGAGCCATTTGGCAAGTGATACATTATACTGATAGCTGATTCTGCCCATCCTGACTTGTGCCAACTCTCTCTGCTTCTCCTGTCCTAACTCTGTAGCTTGAAACACATTTCTCCATCAAATACCCGACCAGGGAAGCCCACAGGAAAGAAGTCAGAACTCCAATAAGAAATCGGTATAAGAAACACTATGACATTTTATGTTTAAAAATGAGCTTCTCAGTTTTGCCACATGTTGTCCCTGTCCTTTGTTTTACTGTTCTTTTCACCCATTGAAAATATTATCTCCTTTCTCCAGAATGCTTCAAAACGTTGACCTGGAGATGGGGGTCACATTTGACAGGGAAATACACAGCTAGATGGCTGTGACTCTGCCTCAGGCAATTCTTATGTCCTTCAAGACCCTGAAGCGGAAACCTCTGAGACGTAGCTCAAGAGGGGCTAGACTCCCCGAAAAGGTCGGATTGGCAGCTCCCTCTGATTATCCTCCAGGTTCCTCCTGCAGCTGGCGGGTCACTGGTCCAGATACCGGTAGGATTTGCCACATGGCGAGTTGTGGGGATGATGCAAAAAATCTCCAAATTTTGTACAGTAATTAAATAAAGACATAGTTTTAAAAGCTGGAAACAAATTTAAAGTCTAAAACAGAGAGGTGATTAAATTAACTCTGATTGTTAGGCAGCCATTAGTAATTATGGTTGTATAATTTTCCATATGATAACAGGGAAAAACAGTAAGATATATTTATCAAAAAGCAGCATACACATTTCTACACATGCAGAATGAGCGCAACTGTGTTAAGAGAATAAATCTATGCTGCGAAAGAGCTGGAAGAAAACTCACTAAAACGCTGATGGTTGAGGCTTGGAACTATGGTTAATATTTTTTGTTTTTATAACTATCACATATTGTTTATAGCAAAAGGCATTTTGAAATGAAAACTTCTGAGGCCAAGAATATGCTTTCCTGAGATGATGTTCATGAATCATTTCCAGAGAAGATTTTCAGTTATTTAGATAAGCAGAGGTCGAGTGACCACAGGCAGCGCTTTTAAGAAAATAGGTTCAGAAGTTTCAAGTACTTTATCAATCTTGGGTCTGGTCTTTCTTTACAGGGGCTATGGTTGTTTTATTTCTAGCTACCAAAGCTGTGTTAGCTTTAAATCTTCCCACTTCCTCCTGAGATCGAGCTTTGCTTTTGCAAGTCATGGCATCTGGTTTTATACTTATGCGGGATAGGGGTGGGAGAGCTGCAGGAGATAAAACTTTAGCACTGGCCCCCGCTGCAGGGTTAAGTGAAGCGGAACGTGGCTGGAGGCTTAGAAATACAAATCAACTTATTTTGTTTTCCTCTGTTTGTAAGCTAGTCCCTGAACTTCCTGGTTTTGACCTAAAAGAGAACCAGACAACTTGTGATCAAATCCTGTCATCCTCATGATCTGAGACAGCCTATCTCGGGGGACCCTTTATAATTCTTTTTTCAAAAGCGTCTCCTGGCGATCATATCACACTAACAGTCCTGGATGCATCTTAGCCCTTACTCCTTACACACATGGTTTTTCTTTCTGGTCTCTTCTTGTGACAGTTTAAAAGTCTCAGAAAAGGACTGTGGGCTGGCCAGGGAGAGCCCCATGAAGTCAGACCATTAGGCATGTTCCAAGACCTACTCCACTCCCTTTTTTACTTAGAAAAGCAAAAAAAGTAGAAGTCATGTCCTAAACTACCAGGACAAATGCCCAGTGGCTTCTTAGCAAAGCTAGTCCTGATGCGGCAGCACCCCAGGATCTCAGCAGAGCCTGAGCCTCTTCGGTGTTCATCACGGTCATGTCCAGAGCTGCCTGGAGCCTTGGCTGTGAGGTGGCCACCCAGCTCCACCACTGTATTTCAAGATAAGGTTTTGGGGAAACGATGCATTCTAAAAAATCCCAACAAACAAGAAAGTGAAAAGAAGAAATTTAAATTCTGCCCTGACTCGTCACCCACATACCATATAACCAGAAAGGGAATGGCCCTGGAGCGACATTACTGCAGGTCCCTGATTAGCAGCTTTGCAGCAACTTGAACAAAGAATTCCAAGCCCTAGGACTCAGAACCTGCAAACAAAAGAGGACGGCAGGTGACTTGTGCAGCTGAGTTTTACTAGACAGCCTAGTGTGAACAGTTCCTGGGGGGCCTGAGCTTGGCCTGAGTCAGCCAGGGTGTGACAAGCCACAGCGCTGATCTCACCTTTGCAAGCCACCCAAGTTCCCCGCCCCCTCCGCCCACTCAGCTGCTGTCAGCCACCTCTGCCAACTTGTTCATTTTGTTTCTATTCTCTCTCTCTCTCTCTCTCTCTCTCTCTCTGGGCAGCCACCTCCTCTGCTATTTACCCCCCTCCGATTATCAGAGTTCTGCTGTGGAAGTGTGGTGACTCATTTGTTACTTAGGTATTTTGGGTTCATTACTCTTCAGCCACTATACTGAGAAGAACCACGCAGAGCCAAAACAGAAGAGAGGAAATGGGGGCGTGCAGATGGGAGGGAGTGGGCAGAGATCCAAGAGCTGCTATGGAAAGTTCAGCGGAGGTGCTGTTGTCAAAACTAGGACTCAGAGAACAAGGCCATTCCAAAAGCAACAACGGGAAGGAAATAGTGCTTTGATTAAAACTTCATTGAGAGGACTGGACACACACCCCAGAGTTCTCCCAGAAGAGAGATGGTGTGTTCAGGAATCCAAAAGAATAGTTATTGCTCTTTTGGGATATTTATGAGCAACCACACCCAGGCTGTGTTGACTCAGCCAAAGCAAGGTGGAAGGGTGCAATGGCCTACAGAATACAATCGAAATTATTTGCCCTAAACTTCAGTCTCCTGCTCCCCAATGTGTGCCTTTGGATCATCTATCTAGATTGCTTTGTGGACAGTATTTGGTGTGGAGTGACTGCTGTCCTGCGTGGACAGACACTGCTTATGCTGGTGAGCTAGAAGATTTGTGAATATATGTGTCTGAGAGGCTTTCGGAATGTTATTACTTACAAATTAATTTTCCTTAAATTGTTCTCTCCAAGAATGTGCAGTACGTGATGCTTGTGCTGACATGGTGAGCCTGCCTTGTTCTAGTTCCAATCTCTTTAGCAAGAGCATTGAATTACTGTTTGCAACATTTGCCGTCTATTTCTAGTTTGGGGCTTGCAAGGTTAGCATACCAGGAGTATTCGTTCTTTTCTAATTATGCATTCTTTAATCTAACAAATATTACCAAATGCCTATTATTGGAGTCAGCCCTCCAGGTCCAGAGCTGGGGCATGGAATAGATCCCAGACTTCTGATGGGCAATTCCAGAATGGGATTCTGAACTCTGAATTTTGATTTCTGAGAGAAAAACTGATGAGAATGATTCATGATAAATTTCACGATATTATATTGAGTTTGGGCTGTTAATTCCTTCTTACGCAGCCTGGTGTAGGATGTATCCTACGTGTATCCTATGTGCAAACCATTTTACTGGAAACTGTGTGAAATACAAAAAAAGTAGTGATGAAAGCCATGCAGTAGGATGATGGAACAGAAAGATAGAAGGATCCAGGTCCCTGATGGCATCATGCCACAATCTCAGCCCAGACAACGACAAATCAGTATCACATAGATCATATCTCTCATGAATCAAAAAGTACTTTAATAATGCCATATATTCAGGAATTTGAAAACACTTCTAAATTACATTATGAAATTACTTCTAAATTACATTATTACATTACTTCTAAATCATAATTGATGAGTCAAAGAACAAATCACACCTAAAGTTAGATAATATAGAGAGCTAAATAATAAATAAAATATATTTTAAAACTTGTGCAGAGAAATTTACAAAAACTATTTAGAAAAGAAGAAAGACTAGAAATTAATGAGCCATGTGTCTAACTCAAGACACAGGACAATGGAATAATAACATACATTCAAGAAAGTAAAAGGAAGAAAATAATAAAAGCGCAGAAATTAATAAAATTTAAAATGAAGACATAATAGAAAGGATCAAAAAACCAAAAACTGATACTTTGAAAAGACTAATAAAACTTATGGGAATGAAAAGGGAAAGTCACTGCATATGTAATATGTTTATTTCAAAATATAAGAGAATGTTATAAACTTTACAAAACTAAATTTGAAAACATGAAATGAATTTTTCCCTGGAAAAGTAAAACTTACCAAAACTGACTCAAGAAGAAATAGAGAATCTAATTAGAGAGCTATAGATATTTTTAAAAAGTTGAATCGGTAGTTTAAAATCTACCTATAAAAGCAAAACAAAACACACCAAGGCCAGAGAGTTTATAAGCAAGTTCTGCCAAACAGATCTATTCCAGAGAATAGACAAAAAGGAAATGACCACAACTCATTTTATGATGCTAGCAGAATTTTGATACCAAAACAAGGCAAGGATAGATGGGAAAAGGTATTTATAGACCAATCTCTCATAAATGCAGATACAAAAATCCTAAACAAAATAATGGAAAATTAAATCCAGGAAGACATTAGAATTAATATTTATAATCTGGTCTTATCCCAGAATATAATATTAGAAAATGTATTAATATAGCTTACTACTCTTATACATTAAAGGAGAAAAAAATTCCAATAATCATTTCAATGGATGCAGAGAAAACATTTTATAAAATTTAATTCGCAGTAAACATTCTTAGCAAATTCATTGTGGAATGAACTTTCTTAACTTGGTAAAGAGTATTCATCCTGAATTTATAGCAAACAATAAACTTAGTGCATATACTTAATGGTTAAATGTTTGTTGGAAGTATTCCCTTAAAGTCAGGAATAAGACAAGAATGTCTACCAGCGCTACTTCTATTAAACTTAGTAATGGAGGATGGCTTTGGCTATTCTGAGTCTTTTCTGGTTCCATATAAATTTTAGAATTTTTTTTCTATTTCCATGAAGGAAGTCATTGGTATTTTGATGGGGACTGCATTGAATCTGTAGATTGCTTTGGGTGGTACGGACATTTTAACAATATTGATTATTCCAATCCATGAGCATGAAATATCTTTCCATTTGTTTGTGTCTTCTTCAATTTCTTTCATCAGTGTTTTATAGTTTTCCTTATAGAGATCTTTCACTTCTTTGGTTAAGTTTAGCCCTGGGGATTAGCTCATTAAATATAAAATGTCCGATTTCCTTAAGTACTAAGTTTGACAGTTGGTATCTCTGATATTTCACTTTGGCACTTCTTGTTTTATATTTATTGTGAAGGTACATCCTCATTCTTTCAAATGCATGGTTTGGCTTGTGATTATCTTTCAATTTTTTTAAAGCAATTTTTGTGAAACCATGGATAAGTCAAAAATGTGTGTTATTTTCTAATATGAATTCCATCGTGGAACCAATGCAGGGCAGACAGCTCGAAATATCAACAAAGTGTTTGGGAAGGGAGTGGCTAATGAATGCCTAGTATATCAATGGTTTGAGAGGTTCTGTTCTGGTGATTTTAATCTTGAAAATGAGTCACGTGGGAGACCTGAGACCAACGTGGATAACGATGAGCTGAAAGCTGTAGTGGAGGCAAATCCATCTCAAACTACACGTGAATTAGCCACAAGGGTTGACGTTACTATTCTAACAATATTGGACCATTAGAAACAAATGGGCAGGGTAAAGAAGCTGGATAGATGGGTGTCACATGAATTAAATGAGTGTCAGAAGAGAAGTTGACTCGAAGCTGGCCTTTCTTTGCTGTCATGACATAAAGGCGAACCATTTCTACACTGTAGTGTTACGTGTGATGAAAACTGGATTAGCTTTGACAATCACAAGCATTGGACACAATGCTTGGATGCAGATCAAGTACTGAAACACAGTTCAAAACTAAATATTCACCCAAAAAAACTAATGGTGTCCGTTTGGTGGTCCAGCACTGGTATTATCCACCACAGCTTCAAAAAACGTGGTCAATCAATTATAGCGGATGTCTGCTGCAACCTCTTGGACAAAGTGATGAGGTTGCTTGTGATTAAGCATCCGAAATTGGTCCATAGAGACAGGCCAATCCTCTTGCACGACAATACTCTACCATAAGTCACACAGACACCGCTGCTTAAACTACAGAGGCTGAACTTGGAAACTCTCTGTCATCCACCATATTCACCAAACCTTGCACCAACTGACTACCACTTCTTCCAGGCTTTGGACCACTTCTTGCAAGGAAAAATATTCAATTCTCCACAAGCTGTGGAAATCGCCTTTTGCCATTTCATCGCCACTCACTCTCGAGGTTTCTTCACTGCTGGCATAAACTAGCTACCATTAAGATGGCAAAGGCGTGTTGATAGGTTAGGTGCATATTTTGATTAATTATACCGTTTCTTGCTTGACATATAATAAACTATGCTTTTGATTCAAAATCAGATATTTCATATTTAATGACCTAATATTTTATTTTATTCATAGTTATTATAAATGGGATTACTTTCTTGGTTTCCTTTTCAGATTGTTTACTGTTGGCATATAGAAATACTACTGATTTTTGTGTGTTGATTTTGTATCCCACAACCATAAGATAAAAATAAATCAAATGTGTAAGGATTTGAAAGGAAGAAACAAACTATTGTATTCATAATCAATGTGATTATCTACATAGAAAATTCAAGGCCATCTACAACTATTAAAGTAAGAGAGTTCAGGGAAATTCATAGAAACGAGATTAAAATACAAAAATGAGCTGTATGCCAATATAGGAACAACAAAAAATTAGAAACTGTAATAAAAAAGTTTCCTATTTAGCAAAAATAAAACCCCATAATATAAATAAGAATAAATCTAACCGAAGCTGTGTAAGACAGTTGTAAAGATGACCACGAAACGATGGTGAAAGATATATAAGGATACCTAAACAACCACTGAGAGGCACTACATTTTGTGAAAGGAAGACTCAATGAAGATGTTAATTCTTCTCAAGGTAATTTATAAGTTCAGAGCAATTCTAATCAAAATTCCCAAGTGTTTTTCATTGTTTTGTTTTGTTTTGATTTTTTGAGTGCACTTGATAAGCCTAGTCTATGTTCAAAAGATAGAGCAAAAAGCTCAAAAATAGGCAACACAATTCTGAAGAAAAATAAGGTTGGAAGAAGTTGTGTTGCATCATTTCAAGTTAGTATAAAATAACAGGAATTAAGGTAGTATCAGGTTGGCCAAGGGATAGGCAAATAGACCAATTGGACAGAAGGGAGAGCCTAGGATCTGCCCCAAACACAGATGGAAATTTACCCTATGACAAGTGTGTGATGTTGCAAATCAATGAGGAAAGGATATGTTAGTCAAGGTGTGGTGCTAAGATAATTGGTTTCCACAGAGAAAAATATTACACAGCTGCTATATACCATACAGAAAATTCTAAGTGGATTAAACTCCTAAATGTCACAGAAAAACTTTAAAATTTTCAGAAAAATATCTGGGAGAATATTTTCATTACCTTGTAAAAGGAAAAGTCTTTTAAATAATTTGA
>CAUYSK010018011.1:0-14580 GCA_963575035.1 Avahi laniger
CTGCAGAAATAAAAGTATCCATTTTCTGAGAGAAAGCAGTTAGATCAAGAATACCAAGAGAAAAGACTAACATTCTCTGAGAGTAAGTAGCTACACTTTCCCGAATTTGCACAATAACACAACTTTGGGAAAGAAAGCAGTAGGTAGAGTCTGTACTCAAACACTCATAAGAAAGCAGAGTTCTCTTCATTAAAAGTTTTTCCCTATTTGCCAGGAGCAGTTTGAGACAATTTACAGCATAGCACAACTTTGAAAAGGAAAGCGGTGGGTAGATTCTGTACTTAAAAAGCCATAAGAAAGCAGAGTTCTTTTCATTATAAATTTTCCCCTATAAACCGAAAGCAGCTCAAATGAAAAACTCGCACATTCTCTGAGAGAAAGCACCTAGACTTGCAGAAATTTACAGCATAGGAGAACTTTGGAAAAGAAAGTAGTGGGTAGAGTCTGTACTAAAACACCCATAAGAAATCAGAGTTTCTTTCATTGTAAGTTTTTCCCCTAGAAGCCGAAAACAGCTCCAGAGACCAACGGGCCAATTCTCTCAGAGAAAGCAGCTAGACTTTTCGCAATTTACAGGAAATCACAACGTTGGGAGACAAAGCAGTAGGTAGAGTCTATACTCAAACATCCGTAAGAAATCAGAGTTCTTCAGGTTAAATTTTTTCCCCTATTTGTCCAAGCAGCTGTAGAGACAAACGCGCACATTCTCTGAGAGAAAGTAGCTAGAATTGCCCCAATTTATAGGATAGCACTATTTTCGGAAACAAAGCAGCAAGCAGAGGCTGTACTAAAACAACCACTCGAAAGCAGAGTTCTTTTCATTGTAAGTTTTTACCCTATATTCCCCTAGAAGCTCCAGAGACAAATGCACACATTCTCTGAGACAAAGCAGCTACACTTGCCCCAATTTACAGCATAGCACAAAATTCAGAAACAAACCAGTACACAGAGTCTGTACTCAAACATCCATAAAAAGCAGAGTTCTTATAATGAAAGCTTTTCCTCTATTTGCCGAAAGCAGCTCCAGAGAAAAACACGAACATTCTCTGAGAGAAAGGAGTTAGACTTGCCCCAATTTGCAGGATAGCACAACATTGGGAAGGAGAGTAGTGGCTAGAGTCTGTACTTAAAAAGTCATAAGAAAGCAGAGTTCTTTTCATTATAAGTTTTTCCCCTATAAGCCCAAAGCAGATCCAGAGAAAAACGTGCACATTGTCTGAGAGAAAGCAGCTAGACTTTTCCCAATTTACCGGATAGCACAACTTTGGGAAAGAAAGCCGTGGGTGGAGTCAGTACTAAAAAGCCATAACAAAGCAGAGTTCTTGTCATTATAATTTCTTTCCCTATAGGACCAAAGCAGCTACAGAGACAAAGGGGCACTTTCTCTCAGTGAAAGAAGCTAGACTGGCCCCAACTTACAGGATAGCCAAACTTTGGGAAACAAAGCAGTAGGTAGAGTCTGTACTCAAACACCCATAAGAAAGCAGAGTTGTTTTCATTATAAGTTTTTCCCCTTTAGCCCAAAACAGCTCCACAGACAAACGCACACATTCTCTGAGAGAAAGCAGGTAGCTTTCCCCAATTTACAGTGCTGCACATCTTTGGGAAAGAAAGCAGAGGATAGAGTCTGTACTCAAACAAACATAAGAAAGCAGAGTTCTTTTCATTATAAGTTTTTTCCCTATAGGACGAAAGCAGCTGCAGAACCAAAAGTAGCTATTCTCTGAGAGAAAGCATTTAGACTTGCCCGAATTTACAGGATAGAAAAACTTTGGGAAAGAAAGCAGTGGGTAGAGTCTGTACTAAAACGCCAATAATAAAGGAGAGTTCTTTTCATTGCAATTTTTTACCGTATATTCCCAAAGCAGCTCCAGACACAAATGCGCATATTCTCTAAGAGAAAGCATCCACTCTTGCCCCAATTTATAGGATACACAACTTTTGGAAACAAAGTAATAGGTAGAGTACGTACTCAAACACCCATAAGAAAGCAGAGTTCTTTTCATTAAAAGTTTTTCCCCTAATTGCCCAAAGCAGCTCCAGAAACAAACGCACACATTCTCTGAGAGAAAGCACCTAGACTTGCTCGAATTAACAGCATAGCACAACTTTAAGAAAGAAAGCAGTGGGTAAGTCTGTACTTAAAAATCCATAAGAAACAAGAGTCCATTTCTTTATAAGTTTTTCCCCTTGTATTCCCAAAGCAGCTGCAGAGACAGATGCGCACATTCTCTGAATGAGAGTAGCTACACTTGCCCCAATTTATAGGATAACACAACTTTCGGAAACAATGCAGTATGCACAGTCTGTACTGAAACACCCATAAGAAAGCAGAGTTCTTTTCATTAAAAGATTTTCCTCTATTTGCCTAGAGCAGCTCCAGAGACAAACATGCACATTCTCTGAGAGAAAGCGGCTAGACTTGCCCCAATTTACAGCATAGCACAACTTTGGGAAAGAAAGCAATGGGTAAAGTGTGTACTTAAAAAGCCCTAAGAAAGCAGAGTTCTTTTCATTCCAAATTTTTACCATATATTCCCAAAGCAGCTCCAGAGAAAAATGCACACATTCTCTGAGAGAAAGCAGCTAGACTTGCCCCAGTTTAAAGGATAGGACAACTTTCGCAAACAAAGCAGTAGGTAGAGTCTGTACTGAAACACGCATAAAAAAGCAGAGTTCTTATCATTAAAAGTTTTACCACTATGTATCCATACCATCTCCAGAAACAAACACGCACATTCTCTGAGAAAAAGCACCTAGACGTGCCCTAATTTACAGCATATCACAACTTTGGTAAAGAAAGCAGTGGGTGGAGTCTGTACTCAGGCACCCATAAGAAAGCAGAGTTCTTTTCATAATTAGTTTTTCCCCTATAAGCCAAAAACAGCTCCAGAGACAAATGGGCCAATTCTCTGAGAGAAAGCAGCTAGATTTGCCCCAATTTACAGCAATCCACATCTTTGGGTAAGAAAGCATTGGATAGATTCTGTACTCAAACACCCATAAGAGCAGAGTTCCTTTCATTATAATGTTTTTCCCTATAGGACCAACACAGCTGCAGAAATAAAAGTACCCATTCTCTGAGAGAAAGCAGTTAGATTTGCCCGAATTTACAGGATAGCACAACCTCTGGAAAGAAAACAGTGGTTAGAGTCTGTACTCAAACACCCATAAGAAAGCAGAGTTCTTTTCATTGCAAGTTTTATCGTATATTCCCAAAGCAGATCCAGAGACAAACACGTACATTCTCTGAGAGAAAGCAGCTAGACTTGTCTCTATTTGCAGGATAGCATAACTTTGGAAAGAAAGCATTGGGTAGAGTCTGTACTGAAAAACCCATAAGAAAGTAGAGTTCTTTTCATTGTAAGTTTTTACCCTATATGCCCAAAGCAGCTCCAGAGAAAAACGTGCACATTCTCAAGACAAAGCAGCTACCATTGCCCTAACTTAGGATAGCACAACTTTGGGAAACAAAGCAGTACGCAGAGTTTGTACTCAAACACTCATAAGAAAGCAGAGGTGTTTTAATTAAAATTTTTCTCCTATTAACCCAAAGCAGGTCCATAGACAAACGCGCACATTCTCTGAGAGAAAGCAGCTAGACTTGCCCCAATTTACAGCATAGCACAACTATGGGAAAGAAAGCAGTGAGCAGAGGCTGTACTCAAACACCCATAAGAAAGCAGAGATCTTTTCATTATAAGTTTTCCACTATAAGCCGAAACAGCTCCAGAGACAAAAGGGAAAATTCTCTGAGAGAAAGCAGCTAGACTGGCCCTGTTTACAGGAAAGCACAACTTTGGGAGACAAAGCAGTAGGTAGAGTCTATACTCAAACACCCATAAGAAAGCAGAATTTTTCAGATTAAAATTTTTCCCCTATTTGTCCTAGCAGTTCCAGAGAGTTACGTGCATATTGTCTGAGACAAAGTAGCTAGACTTGGCCCAATTTACAGCATATCACCACTCTGGGAATGAAAGCAGTGGGTGGAGTCTGTACTCAAACACCCATAAGAAAGGAGAGTTATTTTCATTATAAGTTTTCACCTTTAGCCAAAACCGCTCCACAGACAAATGCGCACATTTTCCAATACAAAGCAGCTACACTTGTCCCAATTTACAGCACTGCACATCTTTGGGAAAGAAAGCAGTGGATAGAGTCTGTCCTCAAACTCCCATAAGAAAGCAGAGTTCTTTTCATTATAAATTTTTCCCCTATAAGTCGAAAACAGCTACAGAGACAACGGGACAATTCTCTGAGAGAAAGCAACTAGGCTTGCCCCAATTTATAAAATAGCACAACTTTCGGAAACAAAGCAGTACATAGAGTCTGTACTGAAACACCCATAAGAAAGCAGAGCTCTTTTCATTAAATTTTTTCTGCTATTTGTCCAAAGCAGCTCCAGAAACAAACGCGCACATTCTATGAGAAAGCACCTAGAGTTGCCCCAATTTACAGGAAAGCACAACTTTGGGAAACAAAGTAGTAGGTAGAGTCTATACTAAACAACAAGACAGCAGAGTTTTACAGGTTAAATTTTTTTCCCTATTTGTCCAAGCAGCTGCAGAGACAAACACGCACATTCTCTGAGACAAAGCAGGATAGCACAACTTTTGGAAACAAAGAAGTGGTAGAGTCTGTACTCAAACACCCATAAGAAAGCAGAATTCTTTTCATTATAAGTTTTTTCCCTATAAGCCAAATACAGCTCCAGAGACAAACCGGCCAATTCTCTGAGAGAAAGCACCTACTCTTGCCCGAATTTGCAGTATATCACTACTTTGGAAACCAAGCAGTGGGTAGAGTGTGTACTCAAACACCCATAAGAAAGCAGACTTCTATTCATTATAAGTTTTCCCCCTTTAGATCAAAACAGCTCCACAGACAAACACGCACATTCTCTCAGAGAAAGCAGGTAGACTTGCCTCAATTCACAAGATAGCACAACCTTGGGAAAAAAAGCAGTGGCAAGAGTCTGTACTGAAAAACCCATAAGAAAGCAGATTTATTTTAATTATAAGTATTTCCCCAAAAACCCAAAGCAGCTCCAGAGAGAAACACACACATTCTCTGAGAGAAAGCAGCTAGACTTGCCCCAATTTATACGAGAGCACAACTTTCGGAAACAAAGCAGTAGGTAGAGTCTCTACTCAGACACCCATAAGAAAGCTGAGTTCTTTTCATTAAAAGTTTTTCCTCTATTTTCCCAAAGCAGCTCCAGAAACAAACGCACACATTCTCTGAGAGAAAGCACATAGACTTTCTCCAGTTTACAGGAAAGCACAACTTTGGGAAACAAAGCAGTAAGTAGAGTCTTCACACAAACACCCATAAGCAACCAGAGTTCTTCAGGTTAAATTTTTTCCTCTATTTCCCCAAGCAGCTGCAGAGACAAACGTGAAGATTCTCTGAAGGAAAGTATCTAGACTTCCCAAATTCACAGCATATCACAACTTTGTGAAAGAAAGCAGTGGGTAGAGTCTGTACTCCAATGCACATAAGAAAGCAGAGGTTTTTCTTTGTAAATTTTTGCACTATATTCCCAAAGCAGCCCCAGAGCCAAACACGCACATTCTCTGAGACAAAGCAGCTACACTTTCCCCAATTTATAGATGGCACACCTTTCAGAAACAAAGCAGTACGCAGAGTTTGTAATCAAACACCCATAAGAAAACGGAGTTCTTTTCATTAAAAGTTGTTCCATGACTTGTCGAAAGTAGGTCCAGGGAAAAACGCGCACATTCTCTGAGAGATAGTAGCTAGAGTTGCCCCAATTTGCAGGATCGCATAACATTGGAAAAGAAAGCAGTGGGTACAGTCTGTACTGAAACAACCATAAGAAAGCAGAGTCTTTTCATTATAATTTTTTCCCTTGTAAGCCGAAAACAGCTCCAGAGACAAACGGGGCAATTCTCTGAGAGACAGCAGCTAGACTTGCCTCAATTTACAGGAAAGCACCACTACACTCTATACTCAAACACCCATAAGAAAGCAGAGTTCTTCAGGTCAAATTTTTTCCACTATTACCCCAACGAGCTACAGAGAAAAACATGCAAATTCTCTGAGAGAAAGTAGCTACACTTGCCCCAATTTGCAGGATAGCACAACATTGCTAAAGAAAGCAGTGAGTAGAGTCTGTACATAAAAATGCATAAGAAAGCAGAGTTTTTTTCATTATAAGTATTTTCCCTATAGGACAAAGCAGCTGCAGAGACAAACGAGCACATTTTCTGAGAGAAAGCAGCTAGACTTGGCACAATTGACAGGATAGCACAACTTTGGGAAACAAAGCAGTAGATAGAGTCTGTACTAAAACACCCATAAGGAAGCAGACTTCTTTTCATTATAAGTTTTTCCCCTTTATCCCAAAACACTTCCACAGATAAACACACAAAGTCTCTGATAGAAAGCAGCTAGAGTTTCCCAAATTGACAGCACTGCACATCTTTGGAAAAAAAACAGTGGATAGAGTCTGTAATAAAATGCCCATAAGAAAGCAGAGTTCTTTTCATTGTGTTTTTACCCTATATTCCCAAAGCAGCTCCAGAGACAAACACACCCATTCTCTGAGACAAAGCAGCTATACTAGCCCCAATTTATGGGATAGCACAGCTTTCGGAAACAAAGTAGAATGCAGAGTCTGTACTCAAACACCCATAAGAAAGCAGAGTTCTTTTCCTTGTACGTTTGTACCCTATACTTACCACAGTTACAGCACTACACATCTTTGGAAAATAAAACAGTGGATAGAGTTTGTACAGAAGCACCCATAAGAAAGCAGAGTTCTTTTCATTATAAGTTTTTTCCTTATGGGACCAAAGCAGGTGCAAAAATAAAAAGTACCCATTCTCTGAGAGAAAGCAGTTAGAATTGCCCAAATTTATAGGGTATCACAACTTCTGCAAAGAAAGCGGGAGTACAGTTTGTTCTTAATCAGCCACCATAAAGCAGAGTTCTTTTCCTTGTAAGTTTTTCCCCTGTAGGCCAAAGCAGCTCCAGAGACAAACGCGCACATTCTCTGAGAGTAAGTAGCTAGACTTTCCCCAATTTACAGGAAAGTCCAACTTTGGGAAACCAAGCAGAAGTCAGAGTCTATACTCAAACACCCAAAAGAAAGCAGAGTTCTTCAGGTAAAATATTTTCCCCTATTTCTCCAGGGAGCTGCAGAGACAAACTCGCACATTGTCTGAGAGAAAACAGCTAGACTAGCCCCAATTTACAGCATATCACAACTTTGGGAAAGACAGCAGTGGGTAGAGTCTGTACTCAAATGCCCATAAGAAAGCAGAGTTCTTTTTATTGTAAATTTTTATCCTATATTCCCAAAACAGCTCCAGAGAGAAACGCACACATTCTCTGAGAGACAGCACCTAGACTTGTCCCAATTTACAGCATAACACAACTTTGGGAAAGAAAGCAGTGGGTAGAGACTATACTCAAAAACCCATAAGAAAGCAGAGTTCTTTTCATTGCAAATTTTTACCGTATATTCCCAAATCAACTCCAGAGACAAACACACACATTCCCTCAGAGAAAGCAGCTAGACTTGTCTCAATTCATAGGGTAGCACAACTTTGGGAAAGAAAGCAGTGGGTAGAGTCTGTACTGAAAAACCCATAAGAAAGCAGAGTTCTTTTCATTATAAGTATTTCCCTTATAATCCCAAAGCAGCTCCAGAGAAAAACGCACACATACTCTGAATGTAAGCAGTTAGACTTCCCACAATTTTTAAGATAGCACAACTTTCAAAAACAAAGCAGTAGGTAGAGTCTATACTCAAACAATCATAAGAAAGCACAGTTCTTTTCATTAAAAGTTTTTCCCCTATTTGCCCCAAGCAACTCCAGAAGAAATGCACACATTCTCTGAGAGTAAGCACCTAGACTTGCCACAATTTACAGCATAGCACAACTTTGGGAAAGAAAGCAGTGGGTAGAGTCTGTACTCAAACACCCATAAGAATGCAAAGTTTTTTTCATTATAACTTTTTCCTGTATATGCCGAAAACAGCTCCAGAGACAAACGGTCTAATTCTCTGAGAGAAAGCAGCTAGACTTGCCCTAATTTACAGGAAAACTCTACTTTGGGAGACAAAGCAGTAGGTAGAGTCTATACTCAAACGCCTATAAGAAAGCAGAGTTCTTCAGGTTAAATTTTTTCCCTTATTTTTCCAAACAGCTGCAGAGACAAACGCGCACATTCTCTGAGAGAAAGTAGCTAGACCTACCCAAATATACAGCATATCACAACTTTGAGAAAGAAAGCAGTGGGTAGAGTCTGTACTAAAACACCCATAAGAAAGCAGAGTTCTTTTCATTAATATTTTTTCCTCTATTTTCCAAAAGCGACTCCAGAGACAAACATGCACATTCCTTGATAAAAAGCAGCTAGACTTGCCCCAATTTACAGTATAGCACAACTCTGGAAAAGAAAGCACTGGGTAGAGTCTGTACTCAAACATCCATAAGAAAGTGAGTTCTTTTCCTTGTACGTTTTTACCCTTTATTCCCAAAGAGGCTCCAGAGACAAACACGCACATTATCTGAGAGAAAGCAGCTAGATTTACCCGAATTTACAGGATAGTACAACTTTGGGAAAGAAAGCAGTGGGCAGAGTCTATACTTAAAAAGCCATAAGAAAGCAGATTTATTTTCATTATAATTTTTCCCCTATAAGCCCAAAGCAGCTCAAGAGAAAAATGCGCACATTCTCTGAGATAAAACAGCTAGACTTTCCCCAAATTACAGGATAGCAAATGTTTGGGAAAGAAAGCAGGGGTAGAGTTTGTACTTAAAAAGCCTAAGAAAGCAGAGTTCTTTTAATTATAAGTTTTTTCCCTATAGGATCAAAGCAGCTGCAGAGACAAACTGGCACATTCTCGGAGAGAAAGGAGCTAGACTTCCCCCAATTTACAGGGTAGCACAACTTTGGGAAACAAAGCAGTAGGTAGAGTCTGTACTAAAACACCCACAAGAAAGCAGAGTTCTTTTCATTATAAGTTTTTCCCCTTTAGATCAAAAGAGCTCCACTCGGAAACGAGCACATTCTCTGAGAGAAAGCAGCTATAATTTCACTAATTTACAGCACTGCACATCTTTGAGAAAGAAAGCAGTAGATAGAATCTGTACTCAAACACCCATAAGAAAGCAGAGTTCTTTTCATTATAAGTTTTTCCGTTATGGGACCAAAGCAGCTGCAGAAATAAAAGAACCCATTCTCTGAGAGAAAGCATTCAGACTTGCCTGAATTTATTGGATAGCACAAATTCTGGAAATAAAGAAGGGGGTAAAGTCTATTCTTAAACAGCCATCATAAAGCAGAGTTCTTTTTCTTGTAAATTTATCCCCTATAGGTCAAAGCAACTCTAGAGACAAAAGCACACATTCTGTGAGAGTAAGTAGCTACACTTCCCCGAATTTACAGGATAGCACCACTTTCAGAAACAAAAGAGTACGCAGTGTTTGTACTCAAACACCCATAAGAAAGCAGAGTTCTGTTGAATAAAATTTGTTCCTCTATTCGCCAAAAGCACTTCCAGAAAAATGCGCACATTCTCTGAGAGAGAGCAGCTAGACTTGCCCCAGTTTCCAGGATAGCACCTCAGTGGGAAAGAAAGCAGTGGTTAGAGTCTGTACTCAAACACCCGTAAGAAAGCAGTGTCCTTCTCATTTAAGTTTTTACCGTATATTCCCAAAGCAGCTCCAGAGACAAACACGGACATTCTCTGAGAGAAAGCAGCTAGACATGCCTCAATTTGCAGGATAGCACAACTTTGGAAAAGAAAGCAGTGAGTAGAGTCTGTATTCAAACACCCTTAAGAATCCAGAGGTCTTTTCATTGTAAGTTTTTACTCTATATTCCCAAATCAGCTCCAGAGACAAATGCCCACATTCTCTGAGAAAAAGCAGCTACACTTGCTCCAATTTTCAGGATAGCACAACTTTCGGAAACAAAGAAGTATGCAGAGTCTGTACTCAAAGACCCCTAAGATAGCAGACTTCTCATTAAATTTTTCCTCTATTTGCCAAAAGAATCTCCAGAAACAAATGCACTCATTCTATGAGAGAAAGCAGCTAGACCTGCTTCAATTTACAGCATATCACAACTTTGGGAAAGAATGCAGTGGCTAGAGTCTGTACTCAAACACGCATAAGAAAACAGAGATCTTTTCCTTGTACGTTTATCCCCTATATTTCCAAAGCAGCTCCAGAGAAAAACGCACACATTCTCTGAGAGAAAGCAACTAGATTTTCCCCAATTTACAGGATGCACAACTTTCCAAAAGAAAGCAATGGATAGAATCTGTACTTTAAAAGCTGTAAGAAAGCAGAATTTCTTTCATTACAAGTTTTTCCCCTTTATCCCAAAACACCTCCACAGACAAACATGCACATTCTCTGAGAGGAAGCAGCTAGTCTTTCCCCAATTTACAGCACTGACATCATTGGGTAAGAAAGCAGTGGATAGAGTCTGTATTTAAACACCTATAAGAAAGCAGAGTTCTTTTCATTATAAGTTTTTCTCCTATAGGTCCAAAGCAGCTACAGAAATAAAAGTACCCATTCTCTGAGAGAAAGAAGTTAGATTTGCCCGAATTTACAGGATAACACAACTTCTGGAAAGAAATCAGGGGATAGATACTGTACTTAAACAGCCATGAGAAAGCAGAGTTCTTTTCCTTATAAGTTATTCCCCTATAGGCCAAAGCAGATCCAGAGACAAAGACGCACATTCTCTGAGAGTAAGTAGCTACACTTGCCTGAATTACCAGGATAGCACAACTTTGGGAAAGAAAGCAGTGGGTAGAATCTGTACTCAAACACCCATAAGAAAGCAGAGTTCTTTTCATAATAAGTTTTTCCCCTATGGGCCAAAACCTGCTCAGGAGAGAAAGGCACAGATTCTCTTAGAGAAAACAGCTAGACTTGCCCCAATTTACAGGATAGCAGAACTTTGGGAAAGAAAGCATTGGGTAGAGTCTGTACTCAAACGCCCATAAGAAAGCAGAGTTCTTTTCATTGTATGTTTTTACCCTATGTTCCCAAAGCAGCTCCAAACAAAAACGCTGACATTCTCTGAGACAAAGCAGCTACCGTTCCCCAATTAGTAGGATAGCACAACTTCGGAAACAAAGCATTACGCAGAGTTTGTACTCAAACACCCGTAAGAAAGCAGAGTTCTTTTCATTAAAAGTTGTTCCTGTATTTGCTGAAAGCAGCTCCAGAGAAATACGCACACATTCTCTGAGATTAAATAGCTACACTTACCCGAATTTACAGGATAGCACAACTTTGGGAAAGAAAGCAGTGGGTAGAGTCTGTACTCAGACAGCCATAAGAAAGCAGAGTTCTTTTCATTATAAGTTTTTCCCCTATAGGCCGAAAACAGCTCCAAAGGCAAACGGGCCAAATCTCTGAGAGGAAACAGCTAGACTTTCCACAATTAACAGGAAAGCACAACTTTGGGAAACAAAGAAGAAGTCAGAATCTATACTCAAACACCGAAAAGAAAGCAGAGTTCATCAGGTAAAATATATCCCCCTATTTCTACAGGGAGTAGCAGAGACAAACTCTCACATTGTCTGAGAGAAAGAAGCTAGACTAGCCCCAATTTACAGCATATCACAACTTTGGGAAGAAAGCAGTGGGTAGAGTCTGTACTCAAACACCCATAAGAAACAACAGTTCTTTTCATTATATGTTTTTGCCCTATAAGCCCTAAAAAGAGCCAGAGATAAACACGCAATTTTCTCTGAGAAAAAGCAGTTAGACTTGCCTCAATTCACAAGACAGCAAAACTTTGGGAAAAAAAGCAGTGGTTAGAGTCTGTACTTAAATACCCATAAGAAAGCAGAGTTCTTTTCATTATCAGTTTTTCCACTATGGGCCCAAAGCAGCTCCAGAGACAAACGAGCACATTCTCTGAGAGAAAGCAGCTAGACTTGCCCCAATTTACACCATAGCACAACTTTAGGAAAGAAATCAGTGGATAGAGTGTATACTAAGAACCCATAGGAAAGCACAGATTTTTCATTATAAGTTTTTACCTTAGAAGTCGAAAACCGCTCAGAGACAAATGGGCCGATTATCTGAGACAAAGCAGCTAGACTTGCCCCATTTAGAGGAAAGAACAACTTTGGAAAACAAAGCAGTAGGTACAGTCTGTACTCAAACACCCATAAGAAAGCAGAGTACTTTTCATTAAATTTTTAACCCTATTTGCCCAAAGCAGCTACAGAGACCAACACACACATTCTCTGAGAGAAAGCAGCTAGACTTACCGCAATTTGCAGCATAGTACAACTTTGGGAAATAAAGCAGTGGGTACAGTCTGGACTCAATCACCGATAAGAAAGGAGAGTTCTTTTCATTGTAAGTTTTCAACCTATATTCCCAAAGCAGCTCCAGAGATAAACACGCACATTCTCTGAGAGAAAGCAGCTGGACTTGCCTCAATTCGCAGGATAGCACAACGTTGGGACAGAAAGCAGAGGGTGGAGTCTGTACTCAAACACCCATAAGCAAGAAGAGTTCTTTTCATTGTAATTTTTACCATATATTGCCAAAGCAGCTCCAGAGACAAACGTGCACATTTTGTTAGAGAAAGTAGATAGACTTTCCCAGTTTGCAGGATAGCACAACATTGGGAAAGAAAGCAGTAGATAGAGTCTGTACATAAAAAGCCATAAGAAAGCCGAGTTCTTTTCATTATAAGTTTTTCCCTATAGGACCAAAGCAGCTACAGAGACAAACGAGCACATTCTCTGAGAGAAAGCAAATAGACTTGCCCCAATTTACACAATAGCACAACTTTGGGAAACAAAGCAGTAGGTAGAGCCTGTCCTCAAACAGCCACAAGAAAGCAGAGTTCTTTTTATTATAATTTTTTTGCCTTTAGCCCAAAACAGCTCCACAGACAAATGCGTACATTCTCTGAGACAAAGCAGCTAGACATGGCCCAGTTTACAGCACTGCACATCTTTGGAAAAGAAAGCAGTGGATAAAGTCTGTCTTAAAACACTCATTAGAAAATAGAGTTCTTTTCATTATAAGTTATTTCGCTAATTGCCAAAAGCAGCTCCAGAGAAAAACGCGCACATTCTCTGAGAGAAAGCAGCGAGACTTGCCCCAATTTACAGCATAGCACAATTCTGGGAAAGAAAGCAGTGGGTAGAGTCTGTACTGAAACACCCATAAGAAAGCAGAGTTCTTTTCATTATAAGATTTTCCTCTATAGGACCAAAGCAACTGCAGAGACAAACGGACACATTCTCTAAGAGAAAACAGCTAGACTTGCCCCAATTTACAGGACAGGGCAACTTTGGGAAAGAAAGCAGTGTATAGAGTCTGTACTCAAACATCCATAAGGACGCAGAGTTCTTTTCATTATAAGTTTTCCCTTCTAGCCCAAAACAGTCCCACAGACAAACGCGCACATTCTCTGAGAGAAAGCAGCTAGGCTTTCCCCAATTTACAGCACTGCACATCTTTGGGAAAGAAAGCAATGGATAAAGTCTGTACTCAATCACCCATAAGAAAGCAGAGTTTTTTTCATTATTATTTTTTCGCCTATAAGACCAAAGCAGCTGCGGAAATAAAAGTACAAATTCTCTGAGAGAAAGCAGTTTGACTTGCCCGAATTTACAGGACAGCACAACTTCTGGAAAGAAAGCATAGGGTAGAGTCTGCACTTTAACAGCAATAGGAAAGCAGAGTTCTTTCCTTATAAGATTTTTCCCCTGTATATCAAAGCAGCTCCAGAGACAAAAGTGCACATTTTCTGAGAATAAGTAGTTACACTTGCCTTAATTTATAGGATAGCACAACTTTGGGAAAGAAAGCAGTGGGTAGAGTCTGTACTAAAGCACACATAAGAAAGAAGAGTTCTTTTCATAATAAGTTTTTCCCCTATAAGCCAAAAACAGCTCCAGAGACAAACGGCCAATTCTCTGAGAGAAAGAAGCTAGACTTGCCCCAATTTACAGCACTGCATGTCTTTGGGTAAGAGCAGTGGATAGATTCTGTACTCAAACACCCATAAGAAAGCAGAGTTCCTTTCATTATAAGGTTTTTTCCTATAGGACCAAAGCAGATGCACAAATAAAAGTACCCATTCTCTGAGAGAAATCAGTTAGACTTGCCCGAATGTACAGGATAGCACAACTTCTGGAAAGAAAACAGTGGCTAGAGTCTGTACTAAACACCCATAAGAGAGCAGGGTTCTTTTCATTGCAATTTTTATCGTATATTCCCGAAGCAGCTCCAGAGACAAACGTGTACATTCTCTGAGAGAAAGCAGCTAGACTTGCCTCTATTCGCAGGATAGCACAACTTTGCAAAGAAAGCAGTGGGTAGAGTCTGTACTGAAAAACTCATAAGAAAGCAGAGTTCTTTTCATTGTAAGTTTTTACCCTATATGCCCAAAGCAGCTCCAGAGAAAAACGTGCACATTCTCTGAGACAAAGCAGCTACCCGTGTCCTAACTTATAGGATAGCACAACTTTGGAAAACAAAGCAGTATGCAGAGTTTGTACTCAAACACCCATAAGAAAGTAGAGTTCTTTTAATTAAAAGTTTTTCA
>CAUYSK010018012.1:0-25179 GCA_963575035.1 Avahi laniger
AAAATATATAGAAAAAATTAGCCGGGCATGGTGGCGCATGCCTGTAGTCCCAGCTACTCGGGAGGCTGAGGCAGGAGGATCGCTTGAGCCCAGGAGTTTGAAGTTGCTGTGAGCTAGGATGATGCCACGGCACTCTAGCCCAGGCAACACAGTGACTGTGTCTCAAAAAAAAAAAAAAAAAAAAGATGAATTACAAACAAAAGAATGCCTGTATCCAGTAGAAGAAAATAAATCCTAGAACTTTAATGCGTATGAAAGATTATTTGTGTTTTAACAATTTTTATAATTAAATAACATCAGATCTGTGTAAGTACACTACTGTAAATAACTTTTGGTACAGCTATGTATTTACAGAAGTACCCTACACTCCTCCACAATCATTCCTGAAAATAAATGCAAAAGTTTAATAATGTTCAAAAGGTGAGTATCAGTCTTGGGCATGGCAGTGAATGTGGGAAGAAATCTAACACCAGAGAACTTCAAAAAAGTATGAGATATATGACTTTCCTATATGCTTCTCATATGCACACACACGAATATATGTAATTTGTTATCATACTTAATCTGAAATAATCTGACAATTATTTCCAATATTTTCTTTATACATATATAAATTTTATTTTCTTTCAAACCTGAATACTAGCTTAAGTCACAAGCTTAATCATTAATCACCTTAACAAGATGAATGATTTGTTTCAATCATATTAAGTTTGAAACCTCTAGTTATATCATGTATCATTTTCTCAGTTTCCATGTAAAATTCAGTAATACATTTTAATTGAAAATACACAAGATTTAACAAATCTGGTGTTAAAACTCCCAACCTCAACATATGTAACCTAAACATCAGTAATATGCTGAAATAAAAACAAACAAAAAAAACCTGACAACCAGCTCCTCAACATGAGAAAGGGTATTTATGAAAAACCAAGGCTAACATCATACACAATAGTGGAAGATTTTTTCCCCTAAAATTAGGAATGAAACAGGATGCCTGTATTTACCACTATTATTCAATACTGTACTTTAAGTTCTAGCCAGAGAAATCAGACAAGACTGCAAAGAAGTAAAACCATCTCTAATCTTTATTCACAGAAGACATATTTTATATAACTAGAAACTCCCAAAGAATCCACAAGGAAGTTATTAGAGGTAATAAATGAACTCAGCAAAATCCAAGGGTACAAGATCAACATGGAAAAATCAGTTATGTTTCTATATACCAGCAATGAACAGAGAAGGAAATTTAAAAAGCAATTCTATTTATAACAGTATCTAAAATAATAAAAAAACTGGGAATAAATTTAACCAAGGAGGTGTAAAACTTGTACACTGAAACTACAAAACATTGCTAAAAGAAATTAAAGAAGACCTAAATAAATGTAAAGACATCACATGTTCAGATGGGAAGATTAAATGTTGTCAAGATGTTAATACTACCCTACCCAAAGCAATTCACACAGTCAATGCAATCCCAACAAAATTCCAACAGCCTTCTCTGCAGAAATGGAAAAGGTGATCCTCAAAATTCATAATGAACTGCAAGGGACCCAGTAGCCAAAACAGAAAAAGAACAAAGCTAGAGGACTCAGACTTGTTAGTTTCAAAACTTACTGTAAAGCTACAGTAAGCCAAACTGTGTTACTGGCATGTAGACACATACACATATATAGAGAGATATATAAACATATATACCAATGGAATAGAATTCAGAGTTCAGGAAAACTCATATATTTTTTAACAAAGGTGCTAAGTTTATTTAATAGAGAAAGAATAGTCTCTCCAAAAAAGATGGCTGTGGAAGAACTGGACTTCCACATATAAAAGAATGGTTGGGCCCCCTACCTCACCCTACATACAAATACTAACTCGAAATGTATCAACAACTTAAATATACGAGGTAAACCATAAAACTCTTAAGACACATGGGATAAATCTACATGACATTGGATTTGGCAATGGATTCTTAAGATATGAATCCAAAAGAATGAGAAACAAAAGAAAAAAATAGATGAATTGGACTTCACCGAAATGAAAATCTTTTGTACAAAGGACATTACCAACAAAGTGAAAAGCCGACCTATAGAATAGAAGAGATACTGGAAATCATGTATCTGATAAGGGTTTAATATCCAGATTATGTAAAGAACTATAACTTAACAAAAAAATAAACAGTCCAATTTAAAAAATGGGCAAAGGACTTGAACAGACATTTGTCAAAAGAAGATATACAAATAGCCAATAAGCACATGAAAAGATGCTAAACATCATTAGTGTACCAACTGTATTTTCTGTATTCTTGTACTTTCGCATTTGGAGACTTGATCCTGGAGTGGATGACTACCGTTCCCAGAGCAAGCTAATCCCCAGAGAAAGCAAATGACTCCGCTGTACACCTTTGATAAACAAATCAACGAATCCAGAACCCATATCCCCTCTATGTCATTTATCAAACTCTCATACAACAAGCCAATATTCCCCCAGCCCTAAAGTACTCCAGAACTAGGTACCAAAACACTAGAAACCACCCCTACAGCCAAAATTCTGCTGAAATTATTCAAACTAGCCAAACCTAAACTGCTTACTCTGCCCTGCCTTGCCTTGCCTTCCCATGAAAACCCAATAACAGCTCTGGGGCCATGCCTTACCCTGTTCTCCCCCTCTCTGTCTCCTGACAAACCCTGGTCCTTCCCCACTTTTCCCTGTGTGGTGTACCATGCCTCCTGTTTCTAGGGTTCTGTAAGTATAAACTTGTTCATGACAATCATTTCTGCATCTGCACGTCTTATCATTCCTGATTAAAACAAATCCCAGGTACAATTTTTAATACAATAAATCATATGAAAATCAAAACACAATGAAATAACACCTCACACTTCCTAGGATGGCTACAATATAAAAAAAAAAAATCTCTAAAAATAGAAGTGTTGGTGAGGATGTGAAGAAACTACATTGCCAGTAGGAATGTAAAATGGTATAGCCATTATGGAAAACAGTGCAGTGGTTCCTGGAAAAGCTAAGCATAGAATTACCCAATGCCCCAGAAATTCTACTCTTAGGTATACACCCAAGGGAATTGAGAGCAAGGACTCTGACAGATATTTGTATTCCAAAATTCACTAAGGCATTATTCTTAATGGCCAAACAGTAGAAACAACCCAACCTGTTCATCAAACAGATGAATGAATAAATGTGTTATATACCCACACTGGAGTATTATTCAACCATCAAAAGGAATAGATTTCTGACACATGCTACAACATGCACAAGCCTTTAAGGCATATGTTAAATGAAATAAACCAGACACAAAAGGACAAACACAGTATGATCTATATGTTTATATCTAGAACAGATAAATTCGTACAGGCAGAAAGTAGGTTAGAGATTACCAAGGGCTGGGAGAAAAGGGAGGAGATAGAGAATTATTGATAAATGGTTTCAGAGTTTCTGCTTAGGGTGATAAAATTTTAGAAATCTCGTGAACATAATAAATGCCACTGAATTACACACTTAAAAATGGTTAAAATGGCAAATGTTATGTTACATATATTTAAACACACTTTTGCACATTTGATAATATACCGAAAACTACTAAATTGTGCACTCTAAATGATGAATTGTATGGTATGTGTCCTAAAACATGTGTTTCTTAAGCGGGATGGAGGGTAGAAATTTATTTTCTCTCTGAAAAGAAAGATATAGTCTTAAAAATGGTGAATATGACAAAAACCCAAGCCTGGAAAAATGTTAGAATTGAATGTTAACCTGACCCAACAAGCAATTTGGATATAAAATGCAACAAAAGAATTCTCAAATTGAGACTAGACGTAATAATGCAGAAGTAGTGTAATACTAAGTAATGAGGAGGAAGTGGAGTTAAGGCAAGGCAGTTAATTAGCAGTAACAGTCAACTGATTGTAAACACAAAAAAATGCTGTAAGATATCAAGTGTTTTACTTTAGATCTTACTATGTTTTTAAATACCCAACACAATGGTGTAATGTTTGTGAAAATGCACTAGGAATATGACATGTAAACTTTAACATGTTTATTATATTTCAACGAGCTTTGAAAAGTTGTCCAACATTTAACATTTTAACAAAAATTTGGGAATGTTCTGTTTGTCGTCTTAAATAATCAGATAGCTCATGTGTTGCTTCTTTGGATCCAAAACATTAGCACGCTATCAGTAGTCTCACTCCCACTTCAGATTTCCCTTGTATTAATTTATTTATTAGTTCATTTTTTATTTATTTATGTTGTAAGGGGATAATTATTTTTTTTTATTTCAGCATATTATGGGGGTACAGATGTTTAGGTTACATATGTTGCCCTTGCATCCTCCCTCCCCCCTATTTTTCAGAGACAAGGTCTCACTCTGTCACCCAGGTCAGAGTGCAGTGGTGCAATCATAGCTCATTGTAACCTCAAACTCCTGGCCTAAAGTGATCTATCCACCTAAGCCTCCTGAGAGGCTGGGACTACAGGCACACATCACATCTGGCTAATTTTTTTATTTTTATTTTTTGTAGAGACAGGGTCTGGCCTTCAAGTGATCCATCCCTTTTGGCCTTCGAAAGTGCTGGGATTATAAGCTTGAAACACTAAGCCCAGCCTTTTATTACTTTTAATATTCCTCCAGTCTCTATCAATGTTTCTAGTCCATTTTTTAAGATCCCTACATGTGTAAAACAGAGACTCTTATTCTATGTATCAAATTTGTTTGCCTTCTACTGGTACCCTTATTCCCACCAATCCTCATTTGCTTATAAAACTTCCAGAGATCATGATAAACGTCAATTGTTTTAAGGCAAAAACTGAAGCTATCTGGGCAGCAGCAGCAGCTCTATTCTTTACAGTAGTTTTACTTCACTACTTATCTTTAATGATCCAACCTCTGCAGCAAGTAGAAAATCATCTACACAAATCAGGCACATTTTTTTTATAAATCACTTAAAAAATTACCTTTGATCTTTTGTTTGGTGTATATGCTTTTGCATTGCTAAATATCAACCGAATGTCTTTGCAAAATTCCAAAGGGCTGTCATAATTTCCTGCATCTAGAGTTTCCCTTACTGTTCCAAAATCCATTGGGGTATCTATAATATCTCGGTAGTCCTAGGTTTTAAAAACAATAATTACTTCACAGATTCATTTCCTGCTTTTAGAAATGTAAATACATTCAATCTCTAATACATTTGAAATGATAGAAGAAAGAAAAGGTTAAAAGGATCTTAAGATTCATTAATAATATTTAAAAAGAGGTACAGACACAAAGATAGAAAGAAATATACCAAAATGTTAATGTCTATATCTTGATACTGGGACATGGGGTAGATTTTATTTCCAAGCTTCCTACAGTAAATCTGTGCTGTTATAATCTCTTTTTTTTTTTTTTTTTTTAGGGTCATCTTCCAATTCCCCTATTTAAGAAGTAAAATGAGATACTTTTATCCAATTCATAGTTTTGCTGGTGCTGGGCCTATTTAGATAATAGAGATCTATGTAGAACTCTCCCATTATTACACCGCAATGGTTAACTATGTCTAAATTCTTAAATGAGGTAAGGGTGTCTGTTAAGCTCAAGAAACTATATAAAACAATATTTCTACAGCTAACTGTAGAGAAAAAAAGAGAAGTTAAAATAAAGCCTATGCATCTTACTCTTTAAAGCTTAATTTAAATACTTCTACCCCAATCTCCTCGCCACAAAACAAGAAAAGCCCCAAACATTCAACAATGAAAACTTACTGGATATTCAACCAAATCAACAGGTTGTCTAAACGGTTCAGAATCTTCGCATTGAAAAATTAAGTTCACTAGTTCCTTACACTGTTTCTTCCAGTTGCTTTCAACACAGTTGGTAGCTCTGCTGCTCCTTTTTTTCCAATCATGGACCTAAAAATACATTCACAACAGTTGAAGTGTTTTCAGTCTTAGAAAAAAAATCACTATGGTATATGACTATAGTAAAATGCAACTGAGCTATTGTCTTCTATATTGTGTGCTATAAGAACCGTGGCTGCAGTTAGAAAAATCAATTTTTCTGTAAAAACCCAATAATGTCACATATGTTGCTCTCAACACATTTTTCTAGAAACAAAATTTTAAAACTAGCCATATAACACATTTTGATATAACCTGCCAATTTCAGAAAAAATCACAGGGTTAACTATGAAAAGCATGCTTCAGCAAGACCGCATTATCCAGCGAAAGGCTATTCCATAACCTCTCTCCTTCCAAGTTTATAAAATTTGTTTTCAACAAATATGAAGTGTATTTCATAATGTGACAGGCAGTAAAATGGCCCCACCAAAGATGTCCACATCATAATCCTCACAACCTATGACTCTGTTATCCTCTATGGGAAAAGGTACTTTGCAGATGTAATTAAGATTATGAACCTTGAGGTTGGAGATTACCCAAATAACTGCACAGGCCCAATGTAATCACAAAGGTCATTATAAGAAGGAAGCAGAAGAGTCAGAGACAGATTGTGAGAAGCTATGCTGTTGGCTTGAAAATGGAAGAAGGGGACCTGTAGCCAAGGAAGGGGACAGCTTCCAGAAGCTAGAAAACACAAAGAACTCTCCCCTGCTAGTTTCCAGCCATGCCAAAACCATGATTTAGGTCCAGTAGGACCCATGCAAACTTCTAATTACAGAATTGTGAGGTAATACATTTTGATAATTTAAGCAACTAAATCTGTCATTTGCTGCAGCAGACACAGCAAACATACATATTAAAAACTTGGGGCTGGGCGCGGTGGCTCACACCTGTAATCCTAGCACTCTGGGAGGCCGAGGCGGGAGGATTGCTTGAGCTCAGGAGTTCGAGACCAGCCTCAGCAAGAGCGAGACCCCATCTCTACTATAAATAGAAAGAAATTAGCCAAACAACTAAAAATAGAAAAAAATTAGCTGGGCACGGTGGTGTGTGCCTAATAGTCCCAGCTACCTGGAAGGCTGAGGCAGGAGGATCACCTGAGCCCAGGAGTTTGAAGTTGCTGTGAGCTAGACTGACATCACGGCACACTAGCTAGGCAAGAAAGTGAGATTCTGTCTCAAAAAAAAACTTGGAGTCTGTTTAGAAATAAAATTATATGAAAATGACAAATCAGATTATTTTCAATGTCATTTGGGGCAAGCACATGATAAAAATTATTTGATAAAAAGCTTAAAATTTTAGGAGCATTTGGATGATATTTAAAACTACCTGGGTTAAAATACTTTAAGCATTTTCACATTAATAAATAAACTTGACTTTTAACTAACCTATTATGTTACAACTTCAAGAGCTGCTGATGATACCCCGTTATAATTACCCAATTTCCTAAACTTATTTCCATACATCCTTCTTCAACACCTCGACCTCATCTCCCAACAAATCCCCATTTTTTTAAAAAGTTCAATCACTAAACCCTGGGTAATATTCCCCTTTAAAGGTCTCATCATTTTCCCTTCCTCTCTATTGCAAACATTATCCTTTATTAGGTTCTCATTTTTCACTCTACATTCTTGGAAAGAACTTCTAACTCATTTCCTTTAATACTCATCTTCTTGTCCTTCAAATTCTATTTATCTATTTTGGCCATGCAATTGATTATCTACTGTAAACTTAAATGAAACCCTTGGATTTCAACATTACCATAATCTACCCCCAACACAACAGACAGACATAACCACTTTGCTCACTCCAATATCCAACTTCTATGCCTGTAAGCCAGTGCCCTTACTAACCCATGGACATGCCATACTTTCCTACTTTTTCTTGTCTTTGCTTTAACATTCCCTATTTTTTTTTTAAACTTGAGTCCCTTTCAGGGCTTATCCCCCATTTTTTTAATGGTCTCTTATTCACTCCATCTCACAGAGAATACAGTTCAAATCCCAACTCTTCCACTAAAACTTTCCAGCGATTTTCCCCATTTCTCTTATAAAATGTTCAAAATCTGTATCGATATAACTTTGCAAAGACAAAACCTGCAATCTTAACTTGATTTTAAAACAAAGAACAAACAAACCACAAAAGTCAATCATGCAGAGTAACTTACTCTCCTTCTTCCAGAAGATGTTTTAGGAAGATCGCTATCATCCTAGGAATAAAATCAGAGCACCTTAACTATTTATTCTCATTAGAAATACTCTGAATAAAAAAACCTATCAAAGACATCTGATCTTACCACAGTTATAACATATTAACAAAAACAGACTCTATCAGATGGATCTTTGTGGCACCCAGGCTTCAAAAAACCAACCATTCTTAATAATCCTTTTCATTCCCTAAGAACATGTATTAATTGCAAAGTTCAAAATTATAGCTATAAAAAGATGCTTTGTGCATTTCCTGAATAGAAAAACTGTGTTTTACCTCTACCATAAAACCCCAGAAACCCACAGTTTCCTACAGTTCTCGGACATTTTCTTATTCCCTAAATCACTTATTAGTATATCCATTTTTATTCTAATATATGTTAAGAAAAAAGTCTATCATAAGGGTTTGTAGAAATTAACACTATGTTGTCTCTAAAGAACATTTTTGCTGCAACTTCCTACCACAGACTACTTCTGTATAAAGTGAAATTACACAACACCGTTGCTATATATGCCCATGAACTTACACTCCAGCACCATCTTAAGTGAAGGACATTACGGCACTTTGAGAATGGTCAGGTTCACTAGTCTTTGATTATGATTAAATCCAACACTTAAACATTGGTTTTACCAAAAAAATTTCCAGGGTCTTTTCTATAATACACCTTTCACTAGCTAAAATTTGGAAAGCGAATACATTCCACACCTAAAGTTATTCCTTTAGATATATTTTAATTGATATCAATTACTGGCTAAAACAAATTATTTCACTGATCATCTAGAAAATTCAAAAAATTATATTTTTATCAAATGCCCTATCTTCATAGTTCATTGCAATATAGCAAGAATTGACATTAGGTAACATCTTCTACTTCATTTTTTAAATTACCATTTGAAATTAACAAAAATAATTGTAAAATCAACAAACTTCATACCAAATCCTCAGCATTTTGCTCATCATTTTCAGACGTGTTAGACAGTTCTGAGATATTTGTATAATGTTGATTCCTAAAAAGCAAATTTTCACTTTAATAGCATACAGATGTAGTTATACTGCCAAGGATTCAAATTAAACATTAAAATACAAACTGTTTCCCAACTTATACATACCTAATTTCAAACACAGGAACACTAGGTTTTGACCCAACCCTCTGTGGAAACAACTGGCTATATTAAATGTTAATTTAGAATCTTAAAGGTTTTTCTTTTTTTTAGTTATTTATGTACAGAAATTAAGCTGGTAATCCAGAAATAACGTAATTATGGCCTCAACTAGATGAATATATGGATGAGCTTTTCTAAGTGTCATCACTAGCAGAATTCATACAGTAAGTAGCAAGAAAATGGCTGACTTAAGACAAAAGAGCACAGAAGAAAACAAGCAAACAAATTAAAAGAAAATAATATCTTAACTTGCTATATACACAAGAGGAAAAAAATGCTGTGTAGGGGCATATAGGCATAAAGGAGACAAAAATGGGTATGTGATTTTCCTGAAGTAGAAAAGAAGGTGATTCTGGGGAGGAGATAACTTAAATCTGAGTCCCCAAGACTTGGGACAGAATCAACCCAAGAAATTTGACAGGAATCATTTATCCCTCAATTTTTAGCAAGATGTTGAAAATGATGGGACTGTTTATAAATTATTTCCTTTAATACATAATTCTTTCAAAGAATTTTTATAGCTATATGAGAAGGGCATTTAAGATCATACAGTGAAGCTCATTAACGTTAAACGAAATTCGAACTAAGTACTTTGTCCAAAGTCCCAAAGAATGTTCACTAGAACAAGATTAGACTAGAATGCAGGTCTCAATTTCGAGGTCAGTTTTCATTCTGAGATTCCAAATTGATTTACTGCAAAAAAATCTATGGAACATTCATACATGTAAAAACACTTTCACAGGACATAAAACAAACCCCAAAAGGCTCTACCAGGAGTCTCCTGGAACTGACAAATAAATTCAGCAGAGTCTCAGGTTCAAAATCAATGTACACAAATCAGTAGCATTCCTATGCACCAACAGCAGTCAAGCTGAGAGTCAAATCAAAGACTCAATACCATTCACAACAGCTACACAGACAATAAAATACCTAGGAATATACTTAAGGAGGTGAAAGATCTCTACAAAGAGAACTATGAAACATCGAGGAAAGAAATCACAGACAACACAAATGGATAAACATATCATGCTCATGGATCGGTAGAATCGACATTGTTAAAATGTCCGTACTATCCAAAGTGATTTACAGATTCAATGCAATCCCCAATCTCCACTAAAATACCAATGTCATATTTCACAGATCTAGAAAAAATAATTCTACACTTCATTCGGAACCAGAAAAGAGCCTGAATAGCCAAAGCAATCTTAAGCGAAAGAACAAATCTGGAGGCATCACCTTACCAGACTTCAAACTTTACACTACAAGGTGATAGTAAACAAAACAGCCTGGTATTTGGCACAAAAATAGAGACATAGACCAATGGAACAGAGAACCCAAATAGAAAACCATTCACATATAGTCAACTGACATTTGACAAAGCAGGCAATAATATACACTGGGGAAACAAGGCCCCTTATTCAATAAATGGTACTGGGAAAATTGGATAGCCACATGTAGAAGATTGAAACAGGATCCCATCTCTTATCACTCACAAAAATTAATTCAAGATGGATCAAAGACTTAAACGTAAAGCATGAAACCACAAGAATTCTAGAAGAAAATGTTAGAAAAACTCTTCTAGATAACAGCCTAGGCAAAGAACTTATAAAAACAACCCCAATAGCAATCACAGCAACAACAAAAACAAATATATGGGACCTGATTAAATTAAAATGCTTCTGCACAGCTAAGGGAATAATCAACAGAGCAAACAGACAACCTACAGAACGGAAGAAAATACCTGCAAGCTATACATTCAATAAAGGGCTAATAACCAGAATCTACAAAGAACTCAAGCAAACGAGCAAGAAAAAAAAACAGTCCCAACAAAAAAAGGCAAAAGACATGAACAGAAGTTTGTCAAAATAAGATAGACAAATGGCCAATAAACACATGAAAAAATGCTCAATGTCACTAATTATCGGGGAGTTGCAAATTAAAACTTCAGTGAGATATCACCTTACCCCTGTTAGAATGGCTTTTATTAAAAAGCCCAAAAGCAATACATGCTGGCATGGATGCAGAGAGAAAGGAATGCTTACACATCCTTGGTGGGACTGCAAACTAGTACAACCTCTATGGAAAACAGTATGGAGATTCCTCAAAGAACTAAAAGCAGACCTACCATTTGATCCAGTAATCCCACTACTGAGTATTTACTCGAAGGAAAAGAAGTCATTTTATCAAAAAGACACCTGCACTTGAATGTTCATTGCAGCACAATTTACAACTGCAAAGATGTGGAATCAACCCAAGTACTCATCGATTCATAAGTGGATTAACAAAATGTGGTATGTGAATACTATGGAATACTATGATGAATACAACGATGAAGAAGGATGAATTAAGGCCTTTTGCAACAATTTGGATGGGACTGGAGACCATTATCCTAAGTGAAGTATCTGATGAATGGAAAAACAAACACCACATGTACTCTATTACACTGGAACTACCGATGAGCATACATGTGCACAGAGAGAAGTAAAACTCAGTGGAAATTAAGCAGAGAGGAAGAAGGGTGGAGGGGATGGGAGAAACCTACTTAACAGGTACAATGAACACTATCTGGGTGATGGACACACTTACAGCCCTGACTCAAGAATTACAAAAGTGATCCATGTAACCGAAAGCATCTGTACCCCTGTAATATTCTGAAATTTAAAAAAAACATAAAAAATAGATTAAAACTGAATCTAACCATGAGAAAATATCAGACAAACCCAAATTAAGTACATTCCACAAAATAAGTAAACAACATTCACAAAAATGATGAGGTCCTAAAAGAAAAGGAAAGAGTGAAGAAAAAAATTGAAGCAGACTAAGAAAACAAAATATTTAAATACAATGAGGATTCTGGATTGCATTCTGAAACATTAAAAGACTACTGGTGTAAAAACTAGTGAAATTCAAATAAATCCTACACTTGACTTAGTCAACAGTATTGTACCAAGATTAATTTTAACATTTTGTTAAGTATACCATAGTTATGTAAAATGTTAACCTAAGAGGAGTCTAGATGAAGAGCACATGGCAACTCTCTGCAGTATGAAATTATTTCAAAATTTTAAAAAGCTGAAAAACCAAATTGTTCAATTTCCCATTTCTTTACTGAAATTATCATAAACATGTAAAAATGTCATCTACAGTAAAACATTAAAAGTATACAGTTCAGAGAATAAAAAGTAAAAACTGGATGGTGAAGAATACAATATGCAAAGTGACTTTTATACAACATCTATAATATGAGATCACTTACTTGATAAATTTTAAAAGTTGGTCAGTTATCTTTTTAGCTGATCTTGCAATTACACTCTCAGGTTCATTAAATGTTCTGGCATTATGTTCTATATATCTGACTTCCCAAATTAATGCAGACAGCCTCCTTTCAAAATAAAGTAAGCAATTTAGGGCTTAGAAAATGAAAAGACAGGACAATTAAAAAAAAAAAAAAAGAAACAAACCCCACCCCAGCATATGAATTTAAACCAGCATGAGGTTAATTACACCATAACTGCAAAGTTATAATGAATAACCTTCTAATGCTGTCAGCTTGATCACAGTCATCAGCAACTATATTGGCTGCTGAAGTGCAGAAAATAATTTAGAAACCAACATTTTAACAAATTATTAAATCACATACAGAAAACCAACAAAAACCATCCCTTTCAAACTGCCTTTGAAGCTGTTGAAACTCAATGAAGAAAATATGTTAAATATAATATCATCAACCTAAGAGAGTCAATTTCACTGTCAACTGGCAAAGTGGTTTCTGATTTGAATGCATATTTCAGTGTTTCGTTACAGAGATAAATTACATCAATAATGTGGACTCGAGACCTTTGTAATGGTATTTCTTAAAGTAGTTGAATCATAAAAAATAAAACACCATCAACTGCTATAAAAAATAATAAAGCATAGTAAGTTTTATATTTATGAGTGCTCTAGAAGCCAAAGATAAAAAGTTAATGCCTGTGGGAAATTAATCTTTCATTGAAAGCCAAATTCCAATTACTAATTAAATATTATTTTTAAATGAAGCAGTTAAATAGGAATTTTAACATTCAAATAAAAACCAAATGCAGTATCTAACTACTTAAATATAATTTCTAAGAAAAACAGACAACTTTAGGATTGAAACATGGTATTGGATATTATGCCTGGCTTGACCCACACCTACCCATAGGTATCTAACATAATTTCTAAATGAAAGAGAAAGAAATAGAAAATAATGTTAACCGGCCCCCAACTGTACCATCTCTTTCTTCACCTTAGTTGATCTGGCCAAACAGCTTTTTAAACTATTTCAAAAGCGGGTTTCTACTAACCTGTAAAATCGATTAACAAGCCTCATTCGAATTGTGTAAAGATCGGTTGGATAAGCTACTACAGTACAGTACTTTGGATATGTGCATAGATCAACCGGGCCTGCAAAAGCTGCTGCTATATCTGTTAGGGAATACAGACAAGTTTTCAATCAATAGATCCATTATCTCTAAGTGATACTTCTCTACAAATCATTCGTAAGATGGAGCTACATGTAACATTACAGACTAAAACAAAAAGTAAATACAAAGTGTGGAAAAGAACACAACCTCCATCATGGTACTATTTTAAAATACTTTTATGAAACACTTGAAAATGAAACTTTTCACCCTAAAAAACTTACCGAGATTCAAAAGTTGATCTATCCCACTAATAATTCGGTCACATTCTTCATCTCTTGATTTCTGACCCCACTCACCATCCTGGGGTTTGTAAAGCAATTTCTCCAGCTCATCCGATGTGACAGAAATACTAGCCCCTAATTCTTCAGGTGGATCAACTATGGATCCCAACAAAATGAACAGAAAAGAGGGAGAAAAACATCAATTCAAAAAACAAATGTATATTATACTTTTCAATTTTCAAAGCTTATAAAATAGGTTACCTCCACAGTCAAAAATAGAGTTCAAATTTACAACTCTTATAGTTATTGAGATTACCAAATTACTTAAATTCAGATACAATCTACCTAACACTAATAAAATTAAAAATCGGCTGCAATTATCACAGTTTCAGTCTATTTCTTCAAAGAGGCAAACAAAACACAGAGTCCTCTGAAAACAAATTGAATTTGACAATATTAAAAATTCTAAACTTACATATGTCTAAAAATTAATTTTTAAAAAGACAAAGGTTGGTAAAATAATCCCACCATGAAATATGGCTAATTTCCTTAATTTTAAAGGAGCGCAAATAAAGTAGGGAGGGGTTTTTTAAAACTCCTAGAACAAAGAAAAAAATCTGAGGTAGTTCTAAATATTTTAGCTTATCACATAACAGTTTTTTTGTTTTGTTTTGTTTTTTTGAGACAGAGTCTCATTGTGTTGCCCGGGCTAGAGTGCCGTGGCATCATCCTACCTCACAGCAACCTCATACTCCTGGGCTCAAGCAATCCTTCTGCCTCAGCCTCTCGAGTAGCTGGGTCTACAGCCATGTACCACCATGCCTGGCTAATTTTTTCTATATATTTTTAGTTGTCCAATTAATTTCTATTTTTAGTAGAGACGGGGGTCTCGCTCTTGCTCAGGCTGGTTTCGAACTCCTGAGCTCTAACGATCCGCCCACCTCAGCCTCCCAGAGCGCTAGGATTACAGGCATGAGCCACCACGCCCAGCCCACATAACAGTTTTAATATACAGATAACGAATGTCATCTATGTGTGTGTTGGTTATCAGGTTAACTTAGCATGTTTCCAATGGGGGAGAAGGGCATTGGGAAGGGCATCATTATAACAGCTTATAAATTAAATGGTTGAGGGAATGCTCATGGGAGCTTTTCCTCTAAAAATACTTCAGTTAAAATTCCTACAAGCACACGTTTTATATAGTGCCGGCTGATTAATTTTTTGTAAATGCTTTTAACTTCAACAGCTTCTTAGAACTATTATATTATTGTATATCATATTAGAACTTAGTCTTCATATGTATTCTTACTTATAGCTGAGAGATGGAAAGTTTTTAAAGCATGGATGGAAATGATTTCTATAAGCTTAAAATTCATGTTCTTGCAAAGAGAAGGGATTTCAATTTTATTTTCTGCACTAACATAATATAAATGGGAGAGAAAAGACATCCCATAGCCCTTACAAACCAAAATTTTTATATTTTTACAAATTATTCCAGAGTTACACTTTTAACATTTTATCTTGATTAGGAAAGGCAAAGAGGCTGTGTGAGCAGGCAACAAAACAAAATGTCTAAAAAACACTGGTTTGTCAAAGCCAGAATTTGAATTCAAAATCTACACCACCTAAACATGACACTGGGAAAGTTTTTAACCTATGTCTTAACTTAAATACCTGCAAAATAGGGATAGAAGTTTCTACCTCACAGGTTTGTTGAGAGGATTTACTTAACAGGTACAGCATTCATAACAGTGCCTAATGCAAAGCAAGTGCTCAACGGTTAACTAGGATATTTTTTTGTTTGTTTCTGGACAAGACCGAACAAGGACTGCATGTATCATGCAGGCTGAAGCAACCAAAAAAATAAAAATAAAAAGCAGACAAATATAAAACATTGACTTTTAAAATACTGAATACTAGGCAAAGGACAGGCAACCCACAGAAAATAAAAATAAATGAGGTGAGCCCTGCAATTACACCAGCTTGCCTCAAGAGAGTAGCCAGGCCATGACACAGAAAAAGGAACCCAGGTGGGACCAAATTACAAATTACCTAAAGTGAAGAGACAACTTAAGAGTCCATGGAGAACCAGGAAGCTAGAGTTCACAGAACAAAGCACAGGAGAGAACAAAGCTGCAAAGGGGTTCCCTCAAGTATTTTGTTGAATACGATTAGCCCAGGTGTGTGAAAAAAATGACAGGAAGCCAGGAAAAGCAGCATATGAAAATTACAGATAAAAAAGGCCTGGTGCTCAAAAGGGCCAGGAACCATGTCTATTCCTACCAGCCAGGCTGGAAAGCTTCATGATTCATAGAGCACTAGACAGGCAACTTAAAAAGGTTTTGCCTCAGAAGTGGGGAATAATTAGCTCTAGACTGAGAAATGTTCCAAACCCACCACACGTCTTAAAAGGATAAAATTGTTACCAACAAACTGAACTGTGTCAGCGAACAAAGTTTATAAATACTTTTAGGAATACAAAAATATACACCACTCAACAAGGCAAAATTCACAGTCTGACATAAAATTAAAAATTACTTCCTTGGCCGGGAGCAGTGGCTCATGCCTTAATCCTAGCACTCTGGGAGGCCGAGGCGGGAGGACTGCTTGAGGTCAGAAGTTCAAGACCAGCTTGAGCAAGAGCAAGACCCCGTCTCTACTATAAATAGAAAGAAATTAGCTGGACAACTAAAAAATATATAGAAAAATTAGCCGGGCATGGTGGCGCATGCCTGTAGTCCCAGCTACTTGGGAAGCTGAGGCAGGAGGATTGCTTGAGCCCAGGAGTTTGAGGTTGCTGTGAGCTAGGCTGACCCCACGGCACTCTAGCCCAGGCAACAGAGTGAGACTCTGTCTCAAAAAAAAAAAAAAAAAAAAAAAATTACTTCCTGTAAATCATACCAGGCAGAAAAATAAATTAAAAATTACAAGGCATGTGAAAAATCAGGAAATTCATACCCACAGTAAGAAATTATAATCAACCAAATACAACTAGCAAAGATTTTAGAAATACTAGAAGAGACATAAACATAGTTATATTCTACATGTCCATAAAATAAATTATACATGGAAGATACATTAAAAGAACACCCAAATTCAACTTCTGGACATAAAAACAATGTGTGAGGTAAAAACTACACTGGATGGTGATAAAAGCAAATCAGACATTCCAAAAGTTAACTTGAAGACACAGCACCAGAAACTATCCAAAATGAAACAGTGAACAGACAACAAAGAAAGCCCACAGATACATGGATGAGAGAAAGAACAAAATTATGATATACAAAAGTAACGAATAGCCCAATTAAAAAAATAAAGGAATTGAATAAACATTTCTCCAAAGATACAGAAATGACCAATAAGCAAATGAAAAGATGCACAATACCATTAGCCATCAGAGAAATGCAAATCAAAACCATAAGATACCAGCCTGAGCAAGAGCGAGACCCCGTCTCCAATAAAAAACTAGAAAGAAATTATCTGGACAACTAAAAATATATAGAAAAAATTAGCCGGGCATGGTGGCACATGCCTGTAGTCCCAGCTGTTCGGGAGGCTGAGGCAGGAGGATCACTTGAGCCCAGGAGTTTGAGGTTGCTGTGAGCTAGGCTGACGCCACGGCACTCACTCTAGCCAGGACAACAGAGTGAGATTCTGTCTCAAAAAAAAAAAAAAAAGCAAACAAACAAAACCATAAGATAACATTTCTCAAATACTAGGAGGGTACAATTAAAAAAAGAAAAAAAAAAAAAACCCAACTACTGTCCAGGATGTAGAGAAATTGGAACCCACATATAAACACTGCTGTTGGGAATGTAAAATGGCACAGGTGCTTTCAGGAAAATTGTTTGTCACTTCCTCAAAAGGTTAAATACATCAAGTTACCATGTGACCCAGTAATGCCATTCCTACATATATACTGAAGAGAAATAAACACCTGTACTTGATGTTCACAGCAGCATTACCCATAGCCAAAAAGTGGAAATAACTCAAATGTCCTAGTTTTAGTTTTCTGAGAAACCTCCATACAGTTTTCCATAGTGGTTGTAATATGTTACATTCCCACCAAGTGTGTACAAGGGTTCCACTTTCTCCACATCCTCACCAGCATTCATTATTGCCTGTCCTGATAAAAGCCATTTTAACTGGGGTGAGATGATACCTCACTGTAGTTTTGATTTGCATTTCTCTGATGATTAACGATGTTAAGCATTTTTTCATATACCTAGTGGGCCAATTTTATGTCTTCTTTTGAGAAATTTCTATGAAGATCCTTTGCACATTTTCAATCAGATTATTTGCTTTCTTTCTATTGAGTTCTTAGAGTTCCTTATATATCCTGTTTATTAATCCCTTGTCAGGTAGACAATTTGCAAATATTTTCTCCCAATTTGTGAGCTGTCTCTCTACCTTACTGTTTGTTTCCTTTGCTGTGTAGAAGTTTTTAGCTTGATGTGATCCCATTTGTCCAATTTTGCTTCGGTTGCCCTGTGCTTTTGGGGTATTACTCAAGAAATCATTGCCCAGACCAATGAACTGAAGCATTTCCCCAATGTTTTCTTTTAGTAGTTTCATAGTTTTGGTTCTTAGATTTAAGTCTTTAATCCATTTTGATTTGATTTTTGTACATAGCAAGAAATATGGGTCTAGTTTTCATTCTTCTGCACATCCCTCTGCTGGGTATATATCCAAAGGAGGGAAAATCAGTATATTGAGAAAATACCTGCACTCACATGTTTATTGCACCACTATTCATAATAGCCAAGACATGGAATCAACCTAAGTGTCCATCAACATATGAATGGATATAGAAATTGTGGTACATGTACACAATGGACTTTTACATAGCCATAAAAATGAATGAAATCCTGTCATTTGCAATGACAGATGGAACTGGAGAACATCATGTTAAGTGAAATAAGCCAAGCACAAACTGACAAATCTCACATGTTCTCACTCATATGTGGGAGTTAAATATTAAAAATTGATCTCAGGGGGACTGTAAATAGAATGACAGTCACCAAGGCTGGAAAGGAAATCGGGCAGAGAAAGATAAAGTGGAGACAGTTAACGGGTGCAAAAATATAGTTAGACAGAATGAACAATATCTGACAGCACAACAAAGTGACTATAATCAACAATAAGTCAGGACATACTTTAAAATAACTAAAAGAGTAGAAATGGAAATGTTTCTAACACCAAGAAATGATAAATGCCTGAGGTGCTAGACAGCCCAATTACCCTGATTTGATTAATTCATACTGTATGCCTGTATCTAAATATCACATCACAAGTACCCTCTTAAAGATATACAACTATTATGTACCCACAATAATTAAAACTTAAATTTGAAAAGAAAAAACAAATGTCCAACTACTAAATGGATAAAATGTGGTATTATCCATACAATGAAATATTATTCATCAATAAGAAGAAACACCCTGGTTTCTAAACACCATTCTCCAATAAAACAGACCATGGCTCCACGAAAAACTGTCTGATTATACAGCCGGAGTGAGGAAAGCACAAGGTGAGCCTTGAACACAAGTAAGGAAATACTCAAAAGTGATGAAAAGAAACGTCAAGAAAATATAGGAGACAACTTGAAGGGGCTCCCAATGGCCAAATCTGTGATAATGTAGCAACGAAACAAATAATGACAGCAACTGAATATATTCTTATTTTACAAAAATGCAAGTACATATTAATATAAATAAATAAACAGAAAAGGTGATGCATATTATACTAAAATTCCAACTATTCATGTGAAAGAAACAATGAAAACAAAATTATTATTTGGCAAACACTATAGTACTTAATAATTATTTCAGATGAAAATCATTAACAGCTGCTAAAACTAGTGAGTAGAAACAAAATGAGAGACAGGATTATTTGCAGCATATAAATACATCCTCATGAGACAAAAATGATAAAGAAAAAAGTATGTAGTTTTATAGGGGAGAAACCTGATACCACCTAAATCAAATGATTAGCATTAACACCCAATAACAGGACAAAGTGGTATTATGTGGCTCCTAAAATGATGCACTGAGAAGGACACACATCACTTTTCTGACACTCTTGCCAAGAATGTAAAACCTGGATTTAATCAAGAGGAAACATCAAACAAGCTCAAATCAATGGAAGTTCCACAAAATAACTGCCCAGCAATTTTCAAAAGTGTCATGGTCATGAAATAATGAAAGGCCAAGGAATCCCAAATTAAAAGAGACTGAGACAACACGGCAATTAAATCCAAAATGTAAAAGGCCATTAGTGAAACACCAGACAGAATTTGAATAAAGCCTATAGATTAGGTAATGGTACTGTTATTAGTGATAATTTCCTGATTTTGATAACTGAATTGTGCTAGTTGTGTAAGATGAGAAATCTGGATAGTTGGAAATTTCTTTGTACTATATTTGTAACACTTTGTAAATCTGAAATTATTTCAAAGTGAAGTTTTGTTTGTTTGCTTTTGAGACAGGGTCTCACTGTCACCACTCTGGCTTCATCATGGCTCACTGCAACCTCAAATTCCTGGGCTCAAGCCACCCCTCTGCCTCCGCCTCCCAAGTAGCTGGGACAATAGGTGCATGCCACCACGCCCAGCTAATTTTTCTATTTTTTGTAGAGATGGGGTTCTCACTCTCGCTCAGTCTACTCTCAAGCGAAGTCAGTCCTGACCTCAAGCGAACCTCCAGCCTTGGCCTCCCAAAGTGCTAGGAGTAAAGGTGTGAGCCATCGCACCCAGCATCAAAATAAAATTCTTAAAAGTGCAATAAAAACTGAAAATGAAGAGCACATATTTATAAAAAAATAAGACACGATGCAAATACGAAGATTTTCTTGAAAATGTTAAATAAAAGGAGAAAAAACATCAACGGGAGAAGATAAACTTCCTGATCTAAAATCTGACACGTGAAATTGATACTTTATTGTTATTTTAATATACATTTCCTTGAGCCTATTTTCCTGCCTGCTCACATCTTTTGACAATTATTCTAAAGGTTTGTTGGTCTCATTAACATGTAAGAGCTCTTTATAAAAGCTCTTTATAAAATTCTCACTGATTTGTAATATCCTTTACAGTGAAGTAGCTGTAAACGGCAGTTAAAACCACTGGCTGGAGCCAGATGGCTTGAGTTACACAGAATGCAAACTCCTATCCTTTCTAGATGTATGACTTTAGACAAGTCACTTAAAACCCTCTAGCCTTAGTTTCTTCATCTGTTAATTTCATAATAAAGCATCAACTTCAAAGTAAGATTAAATGAGTTGATACATATGAAGTTCTTAGAGCGAGACCTCAAAAAAATGTTAGTTTTTACTTTTGTATTATATACTTTATACAATGCAAAACATCTTTCCATATAGCTGGATACTACCACATATGTAAGTTACTACACTCAAAAGAAAATCTAACAGTCATTGGTGACTTTCCAGAGTGCCATTATTGAAAAAGATTCTTATTTCAAAAATAAAGCTATACAATAGTTGATGGAGATATGACAGAGAATAAAACATAAAGGAAAAGGGGTTGGCCTCTGGGGCAGACACAGCAAAATCTCACGGAGGAAAAATTTCATGTGTCTCGAAATGGTGGGGTTGCAAAACAACAAGTGTTTTTATGTTTTATAAGTTGAATAAATACTAATGACAAAAGAAAGCTGGGTGGTGAAAAACTGGAGGCAAGAAATACAGCATCTTTTCAAAAAATTTAAGAAGAGAAAATAATTCAGTTGGTAGAACATTCAATAAAGCTAAATGAAATGTACAAGAGACATATTCAAACTTGACTGCAGAAAGGAAGGAGAAAACTAAAATCACTGCAGGAAATGAGCTAAGGCTAAATACCAGGTCCTCTGGAAGGTAACAGCAGTGGGGTAGCAATCACCAGAGGAAAGGGTGGCTGTCACATAGTCTTCTATTTCTCACAGGAAAAGAACAGACAATCCATAGTAAGACAAGTTGAGGTAAAGCAAAAGACAGAAATCAAATTAGATCTTGAAGGAACAACAAGGATAATAGAGTAAGAATGAGAAAAAGGAGTGGCAGCTACATAAAAGAGGTCAGTAAGAGTTACATGAGAAAGGATAGCAGGCTACTAAGATATAGCCAGAATCAAGCCAGAATCTGAGGTCAAGAATTAACGGAACCAGTATGCTTAATGCTATTGTCTTCTTTCAGTAAAAATTCAGTTACTATAATAATGTGAATATTTTTATCAAAGAATACAAATGTGCTCTATGTGCATTAGCAAAATAAAAAATTAAAAACATAAACATAAAATAGTTTCATTATTTAACAAATATATACCATTATCAGGAATTGGTTCCATGTCCCATGGGCTAAGTTTTTCAATCTCGGTATTATCCCACCTGTTAAAAAACAACAAAACCCTGGTTAGCCTTTCATAAAAACAAATTGTGGATAATAGCTAGGTATCTATTATGAAAGTAAACAGAAAGATACAAAATGTGAAAATTAACCTCATTGCAACAGTAAAATTTTAAATATTAACAATAAATTTTTTAAGAAGGACACAATATTAAATGCAAAATGCCAAAATGCATTAGAGGTTTAAAAACAAAACCAGAAATCCTGTGTGGCCTGTGCCCAAAGTAAAGAATACCTCGAAGATAAAGTATGAATGCCTCAAATGCCACCACAGTCACAGCTGACAATATCAGTTAAAGGAAATAATAGGAAGCTACAGAAGTAGGCCCAGGGAAGCAGAGAGAACCTCAAACAAGGAGAGTACTAGTGAAGAGGAAACAAACAGGTGCATGTCTGAGAGACATTTCAGAGGTCAGACTGGTATGACTTCATGACAGATAAAATAGTGTCTGTTAGAAACCTGAAACTTATTCATACAACAACCTGCCACACTGAATTAGTTACAGATGATTAGTTTTCATCTGTATACAAACCTAACAATGTAACACTGGAAATGACTATCAGGATACTGTGGTTGATATGGCTCTTGACTTAACACTGTTCCAAACCACCAAGCATCATCAATAATAGAGCGGAATCTGTCACCTACAAGAGAAATTATCAAGTCTAAGGCATCTATTTGCTAACATTTATTTACATTTTTTTAATGTACAAAATACGATGATACAGATAAAACAGAAGTAAATTGCTTTACAACTTAGGATACAGAAAATAAATCAAAATATATTTTTATCTTAAAACGAGCCATCCTTCCACACTTCAGCAATCTTCAATGATAAAAAAAATGTTACTTTCAGCAATTCACTAAAGGTATATAGCCATACAACATAATTAAATAGGATAAAATGGGTTATAACTAGATTTGTTTAGTGGATTCAAAACTCTGCTCTAAAATAAGTCATATTACATTTTACAACATGAAGCAAACAATAAAGTTTAACAAAATCCAAAAGTAACTTACAACGATGTGTGCTATAAATATATACTTGCCTAGTAACTATATTAAACACATACACTTATGAAATACACATTACCTGAATAAAACAAAATTATGAAAGTAACTATTAGACTTTAATCTATATTTATTTTTAAAGTTATTATTACATAAATACTTCCACATAAAACAGTGTCCTAATTCTTAAGATCACATATTAAAAATCAGGTCTAGGCCGGGCGCAGTGGCTCACGCCTATAATCTTAGCACTCTGGGAGGCCAAGGCGGGCGGATTGTTTGAGTTCAGGAGTTCGAGACCAGCCTGAGCAAGAGCGAGACCCCGTCTCTATCAAAAATAGAGAGAAATTAATTGGACAGCTAAAAATATATAGGAAAATTAGCCGGGCATGGTGGCGCATGCCTGTAGTCCTAGCTACTTGGGAGGCTGAGGCACTAGGATCGCTTGAGCCCAGGAGTCTGAGGTTGCTGTGAGCTAGGCTGATGCCACGGCACTCATCCTAGCCAGGGCAACAAAGTGAGACTCTGTCTCAAAAAAAAAAAAAAAAAAAAAAAAATCAGGTCTAAACACTCAAAAATAATATATATTATTTAAAAAAATTAAATAAACACCCACATATCCCACTATCTTGGCATAACACAAAAGCAGGCAAGCAGATCTTAGAAGGGTTTCTAGACAAACCAACAAAAATATGGAATGAAAAATTTAACTAATTTCAGTGGTTTTAGGTTATATGGATTCCTAAATATATTCTACAACTGTATCTAACACTTCAACAGGTAAAAAAAAAAAAAAAAAAAAAAACTGCACTTGATCTGTGTTTTACATATATTAAAAAAAGACAGACTGCTATAATAATCATATCTGGTGCAGATTAAGTTTTACAGAGATTATACAAATCAAAACTAAAGCTATAATTTATCTCGAAGAATATTTATACAATAAAATACCAGTGAAGTCTTGATTGGATACAATATGTTTATAATGCAGTCTTCAAAAGTTTGAAAAAAAATAATGCCACAACTACTAGACTTTCATGTTTTGAGGGCCTTAATATATTTTCAAATTTATGTTAACTTTTATGTATATTTTACTTTGAAATCACTAGAAACCACAGTCGCTGAAAGAAATCTTTCTAATGAGAAACTAGAGCTGGAAAATTATAATTAGAGATAATTCACACCATGATTTTGTCCAATTCTCTACTACAAATAAGCTTATTTACATAAACATTACAACTGAATCTAATCATAATAAATTACTGTAATTTTAAAAATTGACTGCTCCAGTTTTGAAGCCTAATACAAAAACATGTTTAGAAGAGAGCCAGTCTTTGATACGAAAAGTTAACTTTTTTTCTTTCCAATTTACCTAACACTAGAAGATAATTTCAGTTTAGATAAAAATATTTCTTCAGTATAAGATCAATACTTTACATAAAAAAGAGCCTTAAAAATTTAGTTTTCTCATGATAAAAATGGTTTGTCTAGGTTTTTGCTAGCTGATCACCTGGCAATCCGTTAAGATTTATTTTGGCCTATCAAGAGTAGGATAAAAATATACTGTAGGCCGGGCGTGGTGACTCACGCCTGTAATCCTAGCTCTCTGGGAGGCCGAGGCGGGCATATTGTTTGAGCTCAGGAGTTCGAAACCAGCCTGAGTAAGAGCGAGACCCCATCTCTACCAAAAATAGAAAGAAATTAATTGCACAACTAAAAATATATAGAAAAAACTAGCCGGGCATGGTGGCGCATGTCTGTAGTGCCAGTTACTTGGGAGGCTGAGGCAGGAGGATCACTTGAGCCCAGGAGTTTGAGGTTGCTGTGAGCTAAGATGACGCCAC
>CAUYSK010018013.1:0-26265 GCA_963575035.1 Avahi laniger
GACTGTTGTCCATGACGTGCAGCAGCATGACAGGAGTCCCTTTCCCAGAGGAACACCCGTAATCTCTTGCACTCTGCCAGCAAGTTCATATACGGACTGGTCACCTAGCACTCATGAGCCCTCTGTGACTCAGAGGGACCCTCCAGGGACTCAGAGTTTCCAAGACCTGAATCAGTGGTAACACACTGAGGAGCCACACTCTCAAGCAGTGCATTTTGAATGAAAACATTGCCCAGAGCTTGGTTATGGATGATTCACTTCTCTAAATAAGGGTAATAAATCATCCAAGTCCCAGTGCTCCCTAAGAGGGCAGCCTCCTTTGGAGACATCAGCTGGTTTTTATGTAAAACACCTATGGAGTTTTGTCTTTTAATTATTTGAACAAATGCTCCCCATATTCTAGTGACCCCAAATTGCAATGACTGGGATCCTTGGAAATTCCCAAATTAGTTTATGTGTACACTGAGAAAAAGCTGGATTCAGAACCTGTCATATTCAATGGGAAGCTCATTTCTAATGGTACAACGAGGCTTCTAAATAAGGGACAGACAAGATTGCCTTCCTCCAAGAAGTTGACAAAAACTTCCTGAGACCATTTCCAAACTTACGAAACCTCAGAAATTTCTTCTCTCTCTCCTTTGTCCAAATACCCACATCTCTCTGAACTCTCTTGCCCTGACTTGCCTTCTCTTCCTCTTCCCCACCCTCCACAACCAACCTCGTCCCTTCCTGAAAGTTATTATGAATGCATTGTATGACAGCTCCCTTTAAAACCAAACCCACAATGGAGCCAAGGGAATCAGCTCTGGTTTGGCACTTGGACTGGCACTGAACTTGGAAACACTGTCAAGGATTTCCCAGACCATACCATAGACCCCATAAGTTTTACAAATAATTTGATTTGAATGTCTGTACCTATGATTTTGGATATATTTTGATTTACAACAATTAATTCACATGTTAGTCTCAGAAGGAAATCCACAGAATGAGTGAAGTGGGATAATTGGGTTAACCCACTAGAATATCTTAACAAAAATGAAGAGGAAGAGCAGGAATGGCTTTGTCATTTAGGGAAGGCTCTCCATGATGTTCTAACACAAATTCTTCCCAAGAACGTTGATTGGAATAAGATCCAACAATATAAACAGAAAACAGAGAAAATTGTCCTTGATTATTTTTAACAAATTGAGATAATCTTTAAATAATATTCTAATATGTCAGACATCAGTCTTTGGAATTATCAAAATGATACCTTTTTAAACTCTATCTCTCTTCATAGAATAGATGAAGGCTTAGTCACTTTAGTCAAACTGCACCAAATCAATTGGGCCACAACCCAAATGCATGACTTTGTCAATATAGCTGAGCAACTCTCCAAAACTCTCCAAAGAAGGAGAAAAATAAGACTTCCTGAGTTTACAGTTCCAGCTGCCACCCTTATGGACCACCAAGAGGTCTGCTTTTATTACAGAAAACCTGACCACTTCAAGAAGGATTGCCAAAAATGCAAATGGAAACTCCAACAAAAACAATCTTTCACAGAAGAATAGGGCTGCTATAAAGATCAAAAGGATGCTTTTCCATTTCTTATTACTAATAGAAGGAGAACTATGAATATATATGTTAATAAATGGAGAACAGACGTGGGCCCTCATTGATACTGGGTGCCACTTTCTCTGTTCTCAACTCCACCACCTTAAAACTGCCCCTTTCCTCAGAGTAATAAAACTGTTCAAAAAGTGACAGTATCTAAACAACCCCATCTATAAGTTCCAAACTTTAGAATTTCAACCCAAGCCACTTACTGGCCATCATACCGTTTGCTTGTTTCCTCAGATCCCATACACCTTCTCAGGAGAATTTTTAGAAATTTACAATGGATGAATTTTCTTCTTCTAAAAGGGAGAAATATTTCCGAACATGGAGCATAAGACACAGAGATAAGGAACCCAACTCACAGAAATTAAGAGTGCAGACACTGGAAACGTTATTGTACAAATCCAACAAAACATTTCAGAACCAGTGGATGGTGCTGACAACCTATTACAGTCACTATCAGACCATTTATGGTCACACTCATTCATAATTGAAAAATAATTTCTGCCACTCTCATTAAGGTTGAAGTAAATCCACCTAAACCTTTACCTAACATAGGACAATACCCCCTAAAACCAGATACGACTGAAGCCCATAACTGAAAGCCCATAGTAACAGATTATATAAAAATGGCCTAATTATCCTTTGTATTAGCCCCTACAATACTCCAATTTTTCCAGTTAGAAAATCAAATAGAAATAATCGGACCGGGTGCAGTGGGTCACATCTATAATCCTGGCACTCAGGGAGGCTGAGGCAGGAGGATCACTTGAGCTCAGGAGTTCAAGATCAGCCTGAGCAAGAGCAAGACACAGTCTCTGTATTAAAAATGAAGAAGAAATAATTGGTGCTTTGTACAAGATTTGAGGACAATAAATAATATTGTAATTCTAAGACATCCTGTGGTACCTAACCTTCACACTCTCTTATCAGCAAACCCCACTAGGAATGAGGCATTTACTGTTGTTGACCTATTTGGTGCTTTCTTTAGCATTCTAGTGGATAAAGACTGCAAATCCCTATTTGCTTTCACTTGGCAGCATACCTGGATGGTCACACTCCAAAGATACACTGAAAGTCCAGCTTACATTTCCCAAATGTTGAGATCTAATCTAGGCCGATCTGGACTTCTCAGGAGAATCTACTCTTATACAATATGTAGATAGCATCCTTCTCTGGTCTCTGAGCTTATTGGATTATAGAAATGACAGCATATATCAAATAAAGCAATTGACCCCAAAGGAACACAGGCTCTCTAAAGAAAAACTTCAATTCTGCCAAAATCAATTAAAATAACTTGGAGATTTGACTCCAAAGATGGATTGCTAATAAATCTAGACAGAATCAAAGGAATTCTGACCTTCCCTGAACCTTCTACCAAAAACTGACTCTGAGAGTTTCTAGGTCTGGCCGGATAGTGTCAAAATTGGATTCCTGATTTTTCTTTAATGGCTGAGCTCTTATATGTCTTGCTAAAGGAAAACCAACCAGATCCTCTTGCGTGACCCCAAAAGGACCACCAGCTATACAAAACATTAAGGATAATTTTATGACTGCTCCCACCCTAGGGCACTCTAATTATTACCTCCCTTTTTCCATATTTGTACATGATGATAAGGGAAATGTTCTGGGGGTCCTAATTCAAAAACATGGGGACCATAATAGACCTTTAGGTTACTACAGCCAACATACAGAGTAGCCAAGACTTTATCACTCTGCATGAGTGCAGTCTCAGCTAATTCCATGCTCCTGAAGGCAATAGAAGAAATTATTGTGGGTTTCTCCCTCACCATTTATGTTACCAGCTCTGTGGAAACTCTGCTAAATTCTCACCACACCCAGCATTTTTCTTCCAGTAAAGTCACTTCATATGAAGTTCTCCTCTTGTTGTCACATAAAATTACCACTTCTCATTGCAACAACCTTAACCCTGCCTCCCTGCTGCCATTATCCTCCCCCAAAGCACCCCAGTACTGTGTTTCCTGGACTGATGAACTCCTTATGTCCAGAAAGGACTTACGAGAGACCCTTATAGACAATGCTGGTATAATTTGGTTTACAGATGGTTCATATATTAGGGACCAATCAGGAAAATACCACACAGGCTATCCTATTGTCTCATTGGCCTAAATCATAGAAGACAACTCTCTTCCACAAACAAAATCAGCTCAGCAAGCAGAACTGATTGCCCTAACTAGAGCATGTCAGTTGTGGAAAATAAAATTGCAGACATCTGCGCTAATAACAGGTGTGTACCAGTAGCCCCTGATTTGGAGCTGTTATGGAAATAGTGTGGATTTTTTACTTCTTCAGAGAAACCCACCAAGAATGGCCAAGAAGCCACTGACCTCTCAGAGGCTATTCAAAGGCATAAACTATTGGCCATTATAAGAAGTCCTGGACACTGTAAATTAAACACTCCTGAACGTAGGGGCAATAATTTCACTGGTAGTGTGGCCAAAACATGGCACTAAGGAACATTTCTATCCTAAGCTTCATCCGTGGAATGCCTTGGCAAGTACACATCCCATTTGGAGCCCTGTTGAAGGGGAACAGCACAAGGCTCCTGAAAAGGACCTGAAGGAAAACCAAGAGCAGGATATTCTCCTCTGAAGCAGGTTTGTGGTGTGGACCAAATGATTGACACTTTCCCTGAAACTTCAGTGATCCTTTTTATAATATGTGGATGAGTGAACCCACCAGAGTCCAGATAAAATGGCAGCATGGGGAAAACAATGTGATTGGACACCATTACCTATTTACCCTAAACACGATCCTGGGAAACCACCCCATGGACCTCAGGAATACTTTCCTTTACTATCAAGGCCTTTTGAAATATGGTAACTGGACTTCATCCAACTTCCACCATCTCAAGGATACAAATATGTTTTAGTTAGTATCTGTCAGTTTTGCATTGTATTGAAACATTACCATGCCACAGAGACAAGGCTCAAGCTGTAGGAAAAGTTTTAATACAACAGATCATCCCTTTTTGGGGAGTTCCTTCTGGGCTCCAGTGACTTAAGTATGCATTTTACCAGCCAATTGATTTGAGCTCTTTGCAATATACAGCCAATATGTCAACATATCCACTGTGCATACAGTCCCCAATCCTCTGGTTTGGCGAAGCAAACCAACAAGATAATAAAACCCCAACTGGAAAAATCAATTGAATCCTTTGGCATTCCATGGCCAAAGGCTCTTTCACTGCTGTTGTTCATTCTGAGACCCACTCCCTTTGGAAAATACCAACTTTCTCTGTTTAAAATAATAACAAGAAGACCTATATGCCTCGATAAAGGGACATACAAGCCAACATTATTAAAAGGAGAAATTCTTCACTATTGCCAAAAACTTATTTAACACTTGCTAAAAATAATAAATTGGTCAAAGATTATATTTATGGCATATTCCCTGGAGACAAAGATCAACTGGGTCATGATCTACAGTCTGGAGATTTGTGTACTGAAAACATAACCAAATAAAGGATTTCCTTCAACCTCGAAGGAAGGGATCATATCAGGTGCTGCCAACTAATCTAAGCTCTAGGGTGTTGACTCATGGATTCATGTTTCTCATTTTAAAGAGGGAAATCCATCTGGATGCATGTCTTATGTCACTGGGGTCCTCCAATTAAGCCTAACCTACAACTAACCATATCAGCTTTTGAGCCAGGACAAGAGAAAAATGACATCTGGGTAGACATTGCTTCCAAGATGCCAGACTGGCCTGTCAGAAACTCAAAAGTCACATTACTGAAATATTTGTATTCTTGTTTCTGATATGAGCAATACTTGTTCTTTTAGCCTATTGCCAAACTTTAGGGCTTATCACTTTGCTTAAACTATACAGATGTCTCACCATATTTTCTCCCTACCCTCTCCCTTTTTACATTGTCCCTGTCCTGGGAAGATCATACTTTGGTCTACTCTCTCAGGTAGAAGACTCCACTGGGAACCTCTCAGAATCCTGGATTTGCCATGATTCTGCCTCCAATGGTCTTAGCAGTACAGTAACTCAGATCCTATTGTAACTCCTGTTATTACCTTCACCACAGTTCCCAACTTCACTGTGACACATCGTAAGGTTATAAGCACCACCTATAGAGTCCGTACTTTTCCCTGGACAACAAAGACACCATGCTTCATGCTGAGTCTCTGTCTACACACACACACACACACACAGCCAAATCTTACTTCAAAAAGGGGAGATGTCACCTGCAACCCATCCATCAGCACATATGATATACAAGAAACATTACTTTTAGCAATAATCAAATTGTTACCACCTGTAAGATAAACGCTAGCCACACTTCCAACTACCTATCACTTTATTTTTTGTAACAAGATTATTACAATCAGACTTATGCCAATTGTTCCACCCCTTTATGCCGAAGGCAGAGAACTGCTTCAATACACCTAAAAGAGATTCCCACCCAGCTCAAGGTTTGCAGTGCTAATACTACCCCTCATCCACAGAGTCTCCTTCATACCAACTCCTGATTCAATTTCATCCCTGTTTTTCTCCCTAAGAATCAATAATTTAATTTCAAAAATCTCTCTAGGGTCCTTTGCACACACCTAGGATACATCTTTGTATGTGGCTATAATGGTTACCCTTGGTTTACCAGTGTTTAGATAGCTGCAGAATGGGTAAAATGTGCTTGTTGGACCAAGTCACGACCCCTTTTGATATCCAATAACCCTAAGCCTCTCTACCAATCCAATCAACACAAAAGGGCAAAAAGAGCCCTATCTATAATAGAGGATTATCCAGATTAGGATTCTAATTGAGGCAATTCTTGCAGGTATTAGCAAGGATGTGACCTTCCAGCTGTACACTCAGGGAATCAATTTAACTGGTATCTTAGGATTACTTTCTGGGGATTTGCAGTAGCCGATCTTGATGTTATGATAAGATATTTAACCCACACAGTAAATCGAATTTCCTGGTTCACAGCAAAGGCCATCAAGGCCCAACAAAGATTCTTTCACCCGAGTTGTCCCTGACAAGCACATTACAATGAATTACCTCCTTGCAGTGAAAGGGGGTGTTCATGCTATTGCAAATACCTCTTGTTGCATCTGGATTAACACGTTTGTACAAGTGGAATTAAAAACTTCTAAATTTATAAAGCTAGCAAAATCCTCTGAGGGACATTCTTAATTCACTGAGAATAGCTTAATTTGAAGTTCTCTGATGTATTCAGCTGGCTGGCTTCAGGAGTAGGAGTTTTCCTAAGGTCAAGATTACAAAACCGTTGGTCTCATTCTTATAATCATTCTTACATTTTTTGTCACTTTCAAAATTTTCATCATTTGTGTTTCTACATGTTTGAAATTAGCCATAAAAACTAAAGTCATGATTACCCAACAACTAGAGTTGATTCAATATATGACTGAAACAATGTAAGTTAAGGCCTGTGACTTCTAGCCTGTCTCTAGGTCACTCTAAAACCTTACCAGTCCTAGCTGTCTCCTACTCCCTTATGTGGAACATGACTCTCTCGGACTGAGCCTTCCCAGGGCCAGGGACTCTGAAAACAATCCATTGATCATCAGTGCTTTCCAGAAGAAAGATCTTGATCAGAAGGAGGAAATGAGAATAAAATAGGACAATCAGAAATTAACTAAATTAAAATGTTTATATGGAAGGGGCCATAAGGCCACAATTACGCCCCTGAACTTCCCCAGCTCATCTTCTTGATGTGAACAATTTCAGTAACTGGCCTAACCACACATTCCAAGAAGTGCTGTAGCCTTTAGCCCATCATCTGTTAGCTTATCTCTGTTAACAGACAGTGTTTATAGTGAAGAGACTGAGACCACATTGCTGTACCTCCTCATTTTGTCTTTAAAAATCTGCTTGTAGACCAAGTGTGGTGGCTCATGCCTGTAATCCCAGCACTTTGGAAGGCCTAGGTGGGAGGATGACTCGTAGCCAGGAGTTTGAGACCCGCCTGAGCAATACAGCAAGACCTCATCTCTCCCAAAAAATAAAAATAAAATAAAATAAAAAAACTAGGAGTGGTGGCACATGCCTGTAGCCCCAGCTACTCGGGAGGTGGAGGAGGGAGGGTCACTTGAGCCCAGGATTTTGAGGTTGCAGTGAGCAGTAATTGCATCACTGCACTCCATCCTGGGCATCAGAGTGAGACCATGTCTCTAAAACAAACAGAAAACATCTCAAACTTAGTTTGGAAGTGTGTTTCCAAGGTTTCAATGCTCAAATTTTGTTGAGATAAACTCTTATCTATACACATTCACCTTAGTTCTTTCTTTCAGGTGGACACAGTGGACAATCTCTGAGGAATTCTTCCTAGGTACAGAATTCACAAGTCACATGTTACCAACCATAACTAGCTTCTTGGAAGGATCGAGGAGATGGCAAGACCTTAAAGTGGAATTTTCTCTTTGCTAAACAAAGGACCATAGGAAACAAGACTCAAATTATAGGTCAAAAGCAAATGTCCTCTGTACTAACAGTTCAGCAGATTTTGACAACGAGGATTTTAGTAGAGTCTGACTCCAATGTTGATGTTTGACCTCTGAAAGCTTTCAAGTCCCTCCAATCCCTTTTGCTTCTGCCATGCACCTGGGCAAGGTGATGAGAAATCCCAAGTGTTTCTTCCTGTAGTGCCGCCTGGAATTTCAAACTGCTCAAGGCTGGAGCCAGCTGCAGGAACACCCACCCCATGTCCACCCCTAACCACCTTGAAACCAGCTCCCTTTCCCCACTCTCTGCAGCCTTGTTGTAGCCACTCAGAAAGCCCGCCCTACGCTACCCAGAAAGCCTCATTACATGAGTCATGAACGTGTCCATCTCCTCACAATGCATTTGCAGTGTAATCAGTCTTTACATCCAAATACATTATTTTTTGTAGGAAGTCTGTCCTGTTACTGCTGGGTGATCACAAAGGTGTCATGAGGGCCATAGTGGACTGAAGATTGGAATTTCTTCTGCTTGTGGGGATTCTTTCTGCCAATGTAGCAAAGTGAAAGGATCTCAACGATGTTGGAGATCTTACCCAAACTGGACTCTGAGACAAAAGTAATCAATTTTTAAAAAATTAACAAATCTTGCAGACCCAAATTCATAGCATAAACTTTATTCAAATTATATATATAGATGTCTGGTGGGATGATTCAGTGCTGCTGAGTCTGGAAAGGAGAAAGGGAAGAATGGGAATGTAGGATCCCTAGGGCCTCAATCTTAAAAGCTGCAAGGAAAAGCATGACCAGATTTATAAAAGCAGATGATTATTTTTAAAAATTAAATAGCATGCTTTAGAATAATTAAGTATATAAATGTGTTTATGAGAAGTTATAAGTTTAACATAAAAAATGGAAACTGTTAATGGAAGAGTATCCTGGGCAAATTCAGAGAAATACATGGAATTTAAAAGAGGAAAATTAATAAATGATGATTCTAACTACTTCCATAGTTTTGACTGTAAAGAACACCTGATCTACATAATGAACCAAATTCTAATGTTTAATGAAAAGTGTGTAGGAGAATATCATACAGAGATTATGTATCTCCTGAACATAAGAATTACTACACATTTGTAAATATTTCAAATTCTGAGCCTCCCTTAGCTGGGATCCTATTAGGTGTAATGGAAAATACTTCATGCTTCTAAAGATCTTTAAAACCTAAACTGATGGTATGTGCTTGGAGATGTTTAGGAACATTTAATATGCAAAATCAATATTTAATGTGTTAAATGTAATTGCTATAATTATTAGTAAGAATTTCTTCACAGACAGAACTTGCTTTTTCTCCCTTAGTTCAATTCAATCTTGGAGAGTTTTAATTGCTTCAGTGACCATTTTCAAACACGAAAGGGAGTGTCATAGTAAAAATAAATGTATTAGACAATAACAGGATAGAGGATATATCAAAAAGAGCCTGATTTGTTAGTGTCATTTTTATGTTAGATAGGTCAGATCATTCTTAATGATGGGCATAATTTTTACTTGGAAAACCATATAATTAAGATTATTATTATATTAACTTAGGGTATTACTGCTAGAAATTAGTCGTTGTATTCATGTTATGTATCAATCACTTACCTATTTCATTTATGCTTACCATGATTTTTTATATAGTTAAAGAACAGCTTAAATTATAAGGAGATCTTATTTCAGCATCACAAAACATTCTTACAACTTATCTGAGATAGAATTTTAAATTTATCTGACAGTAGCGTATAATCTAACCACATTCTCTTGGCTAGACAAAATTATTTCTTGAATCAAACTAATAAAGTCTATTGACTGATTATTTGTTGAGTAAGTTGTTGAAATATGAAACTCAGATATGCATTAGAGAACAGGCAAGTCTTAATGCTGCAGTAATGTGCATTCTTAAAGAATCAGAAGTGACTTCATTAATGATGGAATTATTTAACATTTACCAAACAAACAAAACTACTATCACCAACAAAAACCAAAAGATCCCTCCAAACAAAATACAATTGTACATAAACTCCCTGAAATATTTCTGATGTCTGATTACATCATGAGAGACAACAATATGTAGGTATATGGCGCTTTTTAGCTAGAGTGCATCATGAAAGGCCCAGTTATTAAAGTCTCCGTAAATTAGGATACTCATAACTGTGGAAATAAAGAGAAATGATGAATGCTTCTTAGCTAACACGTATGGAACCTATCAAGAGGTGAATCAAAGAAAGCAATCAGTTGGAGTTTCTGAAAGCTTTGGAGACAAGAAGGGCATTAACTGTTCAGATTTTGAAGCCTAGATATCTCTTTTCCAAACCCTAAAATCATTAGTTTAGCAATCTGTTAATTTCCACTTTCCAATCACATCACGATTCGGATTTGCAGAGTGACTTGAATGCTTCAGACAAGTCAGGTTGAAGGCTGCATTCTCTGAATCGTTCAACTCCACTCAAAGGTAGTTTGGCAAACTTCACCTTGGTAACATAGCCTAAGTTTTACCTATGATAACTTTATGTCTGTTATTAGTAGTTCATTCTTTTTTTATGGCTGACACATTCCATTGTGTAGTTTTTTGTTTGTTTGTTGACTTTTCTGAATTTATTCTGTATCATTGTCACATGTAATCACTGAAATCTCTAATCAGCTAGCTTCATGGTGAGATTACTAATGGACAGAGATTTCATGAAATCCTCAAACACCCAGATCTAATGAATCTCCACATCTTTTTTGAAAGCCTGTGTGTGTGTGTGTGCATGTGTGTGTGCGTGTGTGTGGGGACATCTTTGAATACTCAGAGAAGAAGTTTGCAACGTCCCTTTAGCCTTCACGTTCTACTGTGCAGAGGCTCCTATCAGCGGGAATTGAGTCCCTGGGTCCTTCTCTGGTCTTACCCGAGCATGTGCCAAGCCCTATGAGTGGGCATGTCCTTCTAGAATCCCAGGAATACATTGCACCTTTTTAAAGCTGTAGTGGATACTTCATTCCTCAGTTTTTCATTTTGAGCTTTCTGGTTAGATTATTGCTTACCGCGATTGCTTTTTGTGACGTCAGCAGCGATGACATTAAAACAGTCCACCATGTCCTCCCGCAGGGTGAGGGTTTTAGCAGTAAGAGAATTTGAGTGATTTGAAACCAAACAAGTCTTTTGAGTGGGGTCTTCCAGAGAACCACCAGACAGGTCACATCATAACAATTTATCGGGAAAAAGGCTTTAAAAGAGCTCTGTCTTCCCTTATGCTCCCGCTAGTACTGGGGACACAAAATGCTACTTTTTAAGCTACTGCTAAGCTCAGGGTCAGGGAATGGCAACACCACAAAGGTTAATGTTCTAATCAAAATTCAACTGTTTTTCTTGGCTAAATGCTCACCAATGTGCTGCAAGCCTTTGGTTAATCTTCAGAGATTTGTAAAAATTGATTCTTACAACTTTTCAGCTTTTTTGCTGCTTTTATGAAGGAGTAAAATTTCAGAAGTGCCCACTCCATCATTTTCATTGACATCACCCCAAATGTAGGTAGATATAGTTTTAATTAGAGATTTGATTTTTTATAGGACTCGGAGAATACTTTTATTTTCCTCTTATTTTCATGCCACTTTTGGTATTTTGAATTTTATAGGACAATATCCATTTACTTACATTAACAAATTTATTGTCACAGATTTGTTCATAATATCCTTATATATTCTTTTAATATTTTCATGATCTACTTATGTCCCTTTATTTATTCCTGATATTGAAACTTTAAATTTCTCTGTCTTTTTTTCTTCATTATTTCCAGTGTTTATCCATTCTATTAGTCTTTTTCAATGAATCAACATATGGTTTTATTAGTTTCCTATGCCTACTGTACCAAATTACCACAGACTTGCTGGTTTAGGACAACATAAATTTACTATCCTAGCAGTTGTACAGTCAGAAGTCTGAAATGGAGAAATGGATCTAAATTTAATGTGGAAATAGGGCTATGTTCCCTCTGAAGTCTCTAAGGGAGATCCAATTTTTTTACTTTTGTCAGTTTCTAGAGTCTATCCATGTTAATTGATTTGTGCCATCCAGCTGGTAATCACATTACTCCTACGCTGCTTCTATCATCTTATCTTTTTCTTTTACTGTCCTGCTTCCCTTTTTCCTGTGTAGAATCCCTTGTGATTACACTGAGTCAACAACGATAATTCGGGACAAACTCCCATCATGAAGTCCTTAGTTTTATCATATCTACCACGTCCTTTGAGTCACATGGGATAACGTATTCACAGGTCATGGGCATTAAGGCACTGACATCTTACGGAAGGGCATTATTCTGTCCACTCCATGGTTTTAAGGATTCCCTCTACTGTATAATTGTATTTTATTTTATTAAATTCTACTCAAATGTTATTTTTTTCTTCTGTTTTTTGAGTTGAATGTGTTGCTTCTAACTTTTAACTTGATTTTTCTTTTCTAATATATAAATTTAAGATTTTAAGAATTTCCTATGAATGCAGTTTTCCCTGCAAGCAGCAGGTTTGCCTATGCTCTTTTTGTTATCATTCCACTAAAATATATTCCAATTTACACCGTCATTATACCTTTGATCCCAGGGCTATTTGAAAATGTAGTGACTTAATTTCCAAATATTTTGCAATATTTAAGCTTTCATTGTTATTGTTTTTAAATCATTAAAAACCAATAGGAATACCCATAAATCATCAAAGGAAAAATAACCCAGTGAAAAGTTGGAGCAAAATATATAAATAAGACAGCCACTGAATCAAAATTTCAAGTGGTTGATGAATATATAAAGACATTACAGAAATCACAAATATTCTGGTAAATTTTGATGAAAACAGCAAGATGCAACCTACCATCAGAATTGAAAAAATTATGAAGATAGTGCAAATTGTTGCTGGTGCTATGAGGAGAGAGGTTTCCATGGCTTACATTATTTTTAAATACCTTTTGAAATTGAAAATCTATTCAATCTGATACTCTGCCAAAATGGACCTAAATTAGGAAACAAGAAATTTTTATTTTACTAGGGATACACACACACACACACAGAGCCAGTTCCTGTAATGGATTGTTATTTTATTTTTAGGATTATAAACAATACTAAATTATATATCATGTATCTTCTTATGCATGTGAAAATGTATACAAATACTAAATTTCTGGTAGATATGTTAGAGACACAAATTGTCAGATACTTTCTTGCCTCAGTTCAAGGATGCTTTGTGATTGGAACATTCCTGATTTTATCTGAGGGTGTCAAATAAATGTTTTCATAGGTTACATAGATTTTATAGGTTACAATTTTCCCTTGGTTGACTGCAATTGTGAGAAGTATTCAATCATAAGATGATCTTCATTTCAGAAATATGTAATGTGAAAAAATGTATATTGCAGAGTTAATGAAATAGATTTAGCATTACCAAATTACTCAAGAAAATATTCCACACATTTGCATTACTATCATCTCTGCATTACCACTCCTGTTTTTCCTAAGAACCCTAAAACTAGCTATTAAAATATCTTATTATTTTTCTTTCTGGGATTTGCCTAATTTGATACCTCATTTAAATCCATATTTCTGTGATTTATATTATCATTATTCCATTTTTTGAAATTTTTCTCCAATTTTTATTCAGAACAATGCATGTTAAAAAGGAGGAAGAAAAGTTAATATCAAGAGTTGAACAGATAATAGTGTACCAAATAATCTAAAGAAAATAATTCAAAGAAAATAAGAAATAATGAGAATTAATATTCTGGCACATTTTAATATAAAAACTGTACTTTTTATGTTAGTCTAAATAACTAGTTCAGAAACATAATAAGAAAAAGACTGTATGCTTTTTAAAAGTATAAATATAAGGTAATTAAAATTATATCTTAAAATGCATAATGCTTACAATATATAATCAGGGACATGAATTAAGTTCACTGTATTGAGAGCTTTGTCATGTTTTTGGATCAGAGGATTCAAAATCTACTAATTTAATTCACCAATACATTTATTTTATTACTGAATCCATCTAAAATTTATTGAAGATGATTTTAAAATTTCCCCAAATATTAAAATTATTTAATTATGACACATCTCTAAAGTACTATTCTTATCCTTCCCAATATTTTATTTCTATTTAAAGGTAGCAAATAGCAGAGATGCAATTCATTCTAATTATTAATCCAAAGTTATGTGACCAATATCCTTAATATACTTTCAGTAAAATTCATCAAAATAATTATGTAGTTTACCTGGAGAAATAAATATGAGAGAATAGCTTTGGAGCCTATGAAGTAAAATTTTTCCAAAGAAAAACTTGTTTTAACTGGGATTAGAAAGGATTAAAGAACAATAATCAATACTGCTTCCAGAATAGTCACATAAATGTTTGAACTCAAATATTTACTACAGTAGAACATACAAAGTCTGTGTATGTGAAAACTTTTCATATAATAATCATTACATTTCTAACAGAGAGAAGAACAATGAATTATTTTAAAATTCTATAGAAAAAATTAAAAACATAAAGAATCTGTTTATCCATCACCTAGCTTACCCCAAAACTAATTCAAGGTGAATCTGAAGACAAACTAATTTAAATGTAATTGAACATGTGTGACAAATGGACACAAGTAAGCTTTTTAAAGGCATGTTATTAAAAGCTGAACCTGAAGTAGGCAAAGTTGATAGATTGGACTAAATATATGTATTCTAACCTTCTCTACAGAAAATGGCAGAACACAGCAATCAAATCACCATATAAAAGCTTAAAAAAATAATAAATGAATGAAGATTCCTGATTATATTAAAAGTTCTCACGAATCTGGGAAACAATAAATAATTATATCAATAGAGAGACATCAGCAAAGAACATTAACAACCAATTCACAAAAGAAGAATTATATGTGAAATATAATATAATTAATATATAAGAATATATGTGAAATATTATATAATTAATATATAAAAATATGTTACTATTATATGGTGCATGCAAGCATATAACATAAATATGATATAATTATAATTGGTAGTAACATCAGTATAATCATACTTACAGATTACAAATTGAAACTACAATCGAATACCCTGTATCACCCAACAGATTGGTTAAGATTAAATGGCATATTCATATCTGAATCCTCAGTTCTGTTCCATTAGTCTAAGTCTCTGTTCTTGTGCCAGTACCATGCTGTTTTAGTGATTATTAAAAGATTGAGGCTCACAGGCTTGTGCAAACTTCAATGTCAGCACAGAAGCCATACCTACTGCATCATTGGAATACTTCCATTATTACAATGAGGCCAAGGGAGAAAATTCCTTTCTTACCAGGTCAATATTTGTTAAAAACTCCTCAAAAAATATTGACTGACTTACTCTTAGGGTACTTAGTTTATAGAGCACCTTTTAATGTTAAACAAGAAGAAGGTTTTAAATGACCTATATTTAATATAGTACCCTCTTTTTCCTTGGAAACTTTCAAAAATTTTCTTTGAAGTCACTGTCACAAAATTATATGGGTGACATCGAAGTCAAAACTACGTCTCTGGTAACATTCAACTTTCCCCCACCAGTCCTCAGGATGGAGCAGACATACTCTCTTTATGTGGCCAACCTTATCTGAACCCATCCAGTTAGACTAATAAGTATATTTTTGTTCCTGTGGTCAGTCCTAAAGATCAATGTTAGCTCTAAAGTCTCTAAGAATTAATCTTCCCTTAACTATATGTCAGAATATTTGCTGGCATCTCTGTAAGTCCATCCAAATTTTCACAATGATTTATACTCTTACATTCTAGGTTTCAATATTAAGTAAAGTTTTGCTAGAAAGAATTATAGTTGGACACACATTGAAGACACAAGCTAATGCAACACTTTTAAGAGTGAAACATTTTACCTTCTTTTCATCCTCCTCTTTCCTCTTTGCTAGAGAAGGAAAAAGAGGAAAAAAGAAAAAAAAACTGTAAATTTTCTCCTCAATTATCTTTTATCTGCAACTCTTTCCTTTGAGTATCATTTTTTCCCTTTAGCTTGAAACTATTCCGTTTTTGGGAGAGAGAGTGTATTTGGAACTGGTTCCATGAAATTTACTGGTAGAGTTGAAATATATGAAAAAAAAATAGAGTGAAGGGAAATATTCTTTTTTAAAAATTCTTCATTTAGAAAAAAATGAACAAATTCTATTCCTTTTTATGAACATTTTTAATATTTTGGAAATTATGATATTTCTTCCAAAATAAGATTTTTACTTTTATACACTCAGTGTAATCATCAGTTTCCTTCAAAGTATTATAGGATATATGCAGCAGTCTTAAAACTCACAGTCCACCTAGGACATTTACATTGTTTTCAAACTGGTTTTTAGATATCTTTTGAATAATACAGTCCTTAATTTTTATAGCCACCATTTAAAAATACATTCAGAAATTGAGTTTAGAAACACCTAGTTATGCCATTGGGAGTTTTATCTTGGATGAACACTAGTATACAAGTTCGAAAGGATATTCTGGTCAGCAGAGAGTTTAATTATAAAGCTATTAAGTATTATTCTAACTTTTATGTTATCCCTGTTGCATTCCCAAATCACTTTGACTACAGGAATGTGTAAATCTTAATTCCAATAAATTCAGAGAATAGACACTTGGGCCTTTAAGCCTTTGGGGAATAATAGTGAATGCATTGATTGCTGCTATGACATGTAGTTAAATCCACACAATTTCATTTCTTTTGGTCTTGCATCAAGAGCTGTTGAGAGGCAAACGTCAATAGAGGAAGACTGCTTTCTTGAGAGATCTATTATTTACACAGTGATAGTCCGTGTCAAAGAGTTCTTCCAAACTAACGCAAATGCTTTATTTTAACTGAAAAGGAACACTGTGCCTGTTTGATAACTCAATATATTAATGATGTTGAATCCTCCAGAGTTTTCATTTTAAAGTCAGACAATGAAAAATTTGGAAAGATATCAAGACTAGAGCAAAATCCTAAGTAATGAGAAGAACAACCTGACTTTTCAATCAACCCATTAAAACTACTGTGTAAATCTGCAAATCAAATTTCTCCTAATACCAAGTTTCCTTCCCTCTTGGCTTCATAATACGGTGGGGGAAGGGAGGCAGAGACCAGTTTGACCTTCAACATCTTATGCAATTTTATTTGGCTCATGTTATATAGATGTTGCTATCATAGAAGGAGTTTATGTCTAATTTAACCTTAAAGGGCATTTTGTTGCTGGTATTGTTTTGGTTTTTTGCATTTGCTATTCCTTCTGCCTGGAACACAGATCTTTGCACGGGCTGCCTCCTTCTTATCATTCAGGTCCTTGTTTGAATGATACTTTTTCAGAGAAGCATATCCTCCCCAAAATTTGGGTACATTCCAATACCTTGTATTTTCTGTATCTGAAATTTCCAGTGATATTTGGTTACCTGTGTGTTGCTCATTTTTTCCCATTATTTCCCTTACTATCTGTTTTATTCACTGTTGTATTCGTAGAACTCATGTAATAATTATTCAATAATGATGTTGAAGGAAAGGAAAAATAAGAGCAGCAAAATAAGCTAATATGTTCAAATCTACTTACCTTTGAGGAACAGTTGTTAAACACTTGGCTTCCAGAAAATGTCACAGGAGGAATTCGAAAAGGTTTCTTTTTTATTATTTCCACATATTATGGGGGTACAAATGTTTAGGTTACATATATCGCCTTTGCTCCACCCAAGTCTATCAAAAAGGTTTCTCTTTCAAAGTGGCTCATAATTACCCTCCCAAATATAATTATGATTTTAGAATGAGTGGTCTATTAAATATAGATTTTCAGATGTTCAGAAATGGCCAAATTACTAGGTACCTTTGCAACCCTTGGCCAGTTTTTTGTTAGGATATTGTCACAGAATCTTTCAAGGTTCAGCACATAAATGAGAGCCTTTTCTGATCTGTACATAAATCTAGGCTTGAGCTATGGTAACTTAGGTCTAAAAAAGTATATGTGAAAAACAATGACCACAGAAATTATAGGCCTGTCTGAAATCCTCTGTGACTAATAGTTTTAAACAAGAATTAAAATATTTAAAAAAAATAAAAGCTTTCTAAAAGAACTATTATTTGGTAGATATTTTATCTGTAAGATGAGGATTTTCTCTCTATCCATGAGTAGTTCTCTAGTTTTGGCTTTTCTTTTTGTGTTGGTTTTTGATTTTTTCATTTTCATGAAAGTGATTGACAGAAGTTTCAAGGTAATTTTACCTCTTATTTGACAAATAAGAAGACCTGAGCCAAGGTAGAGATGTAAGATTTGCTACCAAAGAATTCTTCATCAATCTATTTGTATTCTATATTACTAAACAAGGATGTGCACAAACAGAATTACACCCATAATTTCAGCCTCTTGCTGGGGCAATCTGGGAACTCATTGAAGACACATAACAAAATCGAATTATTAATATTTCTTCCTGAAAGACAATGCAAGTGGTCTTGCTGAAAATGTTTTTACTTTCAGTAATATGGGATTAATGACAATATCTACGTAACACATTAATCATAAAAAGATATCAATTTATGTCACCAACCTCAGGTACTTCTGTCATTTGCAACTGTGTTAAGTTTGAATATTCAACTTCCAAAGAATAACAAAATGAATACCATGTTTCAGAGTTGCTTTCATGAATAAAAATTGTTTCTTTCCTAAGCTAAATGCACTACTTAGATATGTATATCCAAAAGCCACAATTATCTTTTCCTAGATCTTACATTTCTTCCATGTTTGAAACAGCCATTTGACATTTCGAGATCATTGGTTTTGTGGGTAACTGACAAAGGATGAAAATGGACAAAGTAGGAGGCTTTTGGCCTAAAAAAAGTGAAAGCAGGATTCTCAGCTCTTGCCTGGCATTTTCGCTAATGCTAGAAATAATTGGCAATAATACAACATGGCACCTTATTATATTATTGTTGTTATTCTTTTAGCTTTGAGAAAAGGTAACCATTTTAGTTGGTACAATTCCTTCAATACATGGTGTTGAGCTGAGCTTTCTGCTCCACTGGGAGTTGATGGGGTGCAGTATTTACATTTTCTACTTTAGATAATGGTGCAAGGAAGTTATCAGGCTGTGACTCTCACTACAGGGCATTGGGATTATTTTGAGGTCTATGATTGGAATTCCTGACAGTGGGATACAGGCATAGGACATGCTGCCTACCAAATCACTAGTCCATTTGCCCTGAATTAGTAGACTTGTATCATTTTTTTATGAGTATTTTTGCCTTAGTACACATTTTTAATGTTTTGTCTTACTGAATTGAAAACATTTTCATTTTAGTTTGCAACTATAAGATAAATTCTTGAAAAATATATCTGGAGATTATATAATAATATAATTCTCTTTTAATGTAGAAAGATGTATTCACTTTAGCAATCTGCTACTCCTATGTAAAGAAAAGAGATTAGCTTTATAAACTCATTGAAGTTAAGACAAATTCATGTCAAGTGTTTTTCCCCAATTATATTTTATTTTTACTAATTACTCTTCCCTGATACTTTATTTTTCAGTAGAATAAACTATATAGAATAAGAAAAAAAATTTTAGACACAGATTTGAGAAAACTTCGGCAAACTCTGAATCTAGATTGGTTATTGCTTAAAGTAGACATATCTTGTGGTTACAGTGAAGTTTTTCAATGGTTAAGATTGGTAAAATATATTAAACTTCTAAAATTTTGACTGAATGTAAGAATCAGCTCAGCCTGAACTAACAATGTGCTTTAAGCTCCTCTAAAGGATAATAGGGACTAGGAGACGGCAGACTTTGTGTGCAGCAGTAGCAATGTAAACCTACTTCTGACTCAACTCTCTTACAGAAACCAGGGAACAGAAAATGGTTTTCAATAATGACAGGGAAGAATCAGAAAATGGTTTTCAATAATGACAGGGAAGAATCAAAGGGAAAACAAACATACTTTTTTATTCTTAAAACTAGTCAATAGATGGGAAAAGCATGCTGATGAAAAATAAAAAATGTAACATGAGTCTCAGTCAATTCCCCTCTTCCAAGATGATCAGATAAAAAAAAAATGAATTGCAAAAGGAGGTTCTACAGAACAGATTTTGAACTACATACTGAGCTTGAGAGATAACACTTAAATCCCTGCACAAGCGGTGTCCTCTTCAGTTAGCTACAGATTGCTGGGCCTGGGAGGGCAAGTTAATAGACTGTGAGAGGAAGGAATAACCACAAGATGAGACAGCTGATACATCAGCAACTCGTCTGGGATTGCAACAAGGAATAACTATCACCTCTTACTATCTAGAATGCTATAAACCTCCAAATTTCAGAAAATTTATAAGACCCATTCCTATGACACTTCATTTAAATAGAGATTTGGGGAGAACAGAAAAGAATGTTAGAGGTGAAGTATTTTGGTTTCTGTTTTCCTATGCATCGGGGACAACTTTATTCCTCCTTGAAGTACTAAGTTAAATATCACCTTTCTAAATTGAGTGTTCAGCTTAAAAAAAATTAAGGATTTGAGAATAAATCTTTGACAGCAAGTGATTTTATTAAAAACTGAATAAAAATGTTGACTTACATGTATTTGAACTATATGGCTAATAGGAAAAAGGTAGAGCATTAGCCACAAATTTTGCCTTTATTCAGCTGTCTAGCAATCTATATAGACACTGCTTTTTATAAAGCTATAACCAGTTCAGTACAGGCTTTCTCTGAACTCTATTTGTAGAAATAGCTTGATTCCTGGCCTAAAGCTCTCAGAACTTCATTTATGAGTAGGATAGTGATTAAAAATGCTAGGTAAGTCTTTCTTTGTAGCAACTCTGAATGCTAGGAAATAATGGATCAATACCTATTAATTCCTCAAGGAAAAAAATATGTGTCCCATAAAATTTATTCCCAGAGGGAATACAATTTCCACATACCCTACTTGGAAAAAGTATTAGAGAACCAACTTCAGTGAAGCAAGAAATGAAACCATGGAAACAGAAAAGAATAGAGGTGTCCCAAACTCTGATAGTGTTAGAAGGGAGAGGGTAAGAGAAGATGAAGGATAGCTTGATCACAAAAAAATAGTCCTACATTTTCAACCTTCCCTAAATCCATGCCCTTTGCTTTGTAACTTTTAAGTGCCCTCACCTTGTGGCTGGGTCACCTCTTTAATCTGAACTCATCTGTGTTACACACTTTGGGTAAATATATATAATTTAGTATGTGTTAATAGATGGACGATTGATGATAGACAGCTATTGTGTTTGTAGATGTGCAAATTAGAGTAGTTATAGGCAGAGTATAGTACAGAATGCATATGATTTTCTTTCCTTATTGATTTGTTTTATATACTCAAAAGTCCAAGGACTAAATCAGTTCTCTTAAAATTCCCTTTTTTAATTCTAATTTTGCAATGAAATATGTATAGCTTACATGACCTACTTAAAGTTGAGGCTGGTATCTCTAAGGAAACATTTAATCTCTTTTCTGAAAAATTATACACCTTCTTTTTGAAAATAAATTGTTTTTTTCTCAACTAACAATGGCATCAAGAAAGCCTTTGTCCTTCTATATCCTTGACAAAGAAGATTAAAAGTTGTGTGGAGAAAAAACACAGGTGAAATTTTTGCAAGTATATATTTTCTTAGCATTATTAAAGAAAATTGTAATTGTAGGAAAATATATATAAACAGAATTCGTTTCAAAAATTTGTAAACAGAAATAGCAGTATTAATTTCTTAGAGTTGAAATTTGATAAAAAAATCATAGTTTTTAGTTCATGAAATTGAACTTACTTTCAAGTTGAAGAATTATTATAGAAATGAATTCCCATTTTTTCTTTCCATTCTCTCCCTGCCAACACCAATCATACTCACCTATATCCTCTGGGAAAACTGTATGAGCAATACATTTTTTTAAAGTTATTAGTTATTTGTATAAAAAGGAAAAATTATGGATAATATAGTAAACTCATTCTTATTTTAAGAATAACCATATGAGTTATTTACTTTATAGTCTAGTAATGCAGTCTATTACCCATGATAGCACCGTCTCCTACCTTCTGGATTCTAGCAGAAATTAGTAAAAGTTGCCATCTGATTCTGTCTATAATTAGTCCAGGGACTTAGGAAATAGTATATGAAGGTGCCATCTCTCGATGTGATATAAGCTACTATAATGAAGAGAGCTGTAAACATAATGGCTTAATCAAAAAGATAGATAATTATGTTTTGGGGTGGGCAGATCAGGGTAGGTATAGGCAGAGTATAGAATGGAATGCATACATTATCTTATAGAACAATTCCAAGATGCAGAACTCAGGGCTGGTAGGTAGAGACTCCACGGTCATTAAAATGGAGCTTGCATGGTTGCTCTGATCCTCTTCATTTCCAAGCAAGTAGAAATAGGGTAAGAAGTCAATGACAAGCAAGCAGCTTCACTTTAAGAAAGAGCCTGGAAGGTACACATATCACTTCTATTCACATTCCTTGTCTGGTACTTAGTCTCATGGCTACAATTAGCTAAAAAAAAAAAAAAAAAAGGAGAGAGCGAGCACAAACTGTCTTTAGCTATGGGCCCAGTTATAACTCTGAGAATTCATACTTTAAAGGAATGAGAGAATGTATGTTGCAAAACAATGAGCACTCTTATCATACAGGATGTAGAAGACTATATTTTCCTAAGGTTGCCTAAAAATATATTTCATCTCATATGCTCATCTTGGTGTGATTTTGCTATTCCCACATTAAAAGATAGAGTCTAATAACCTGTCTTACATATGAGCTATTTGACCAATAAAATGTGCCAGAAAGGGCATTCTGTGACTTCTGAAGCCAGGTCTTTAAAAAGGTTAAACTTTGCAGCTTCTTTCTGAGTCTCTTGGAATACTCATTGTCAGTACACTCTTTCTGCAAACGAGCCATTCGGCTATGGGAACTCAAGGTACATGGAGAGGACATGTGAAGTCCTTCAGTCAACCCACCTGGGCTCCCAAAGGACAGTTAGCGTCAATCACCAGCCGTATCAGTGACCCACTTTTGACATGTAGCCCAGTTAAGCTTTTGGATAACTCCAGGCTTGACCTCCATTTGACTACAACTGCATGAGAGTCCCCAAGATAGATCGCCCAGGTGTCAACCACAGAATCATAAGAAATGATAATAAATGGTTTTCAACTTCTATGTTTGAAGAAAGCTTATTATCATCTGTTCTGGGTATTTATTTTTGCATAAGTATTTAGTATGGACATTGAGTAAAATCTCTATCTTAAATCTCTCAGAGTTGATTGAATAAGTATTATGCTAACAAAAGGTACTCCCTTCCCTTACTCTCCCTTTCACATTGAAAGTGGTTATTTAAGTCTGTGGTAGAGTGGGACTACTTCAGGGTCCTTAGCTGGAATACCTTTCCCCCATTCCACTCCAGATCTTAGTCATTCTTAACATTCAAGTACGCAGAGGAGAGGAAGGTTTTAAACATTATCAACCTTTTTTTATCTTAATAGGAAGAAAGAATTTGAGAGCAGGGGTCAAAAATGAGTGTGGGGTAGATTAGATTACAGCCTTTGAATATGTGAGGGAAGCAGAAAATGAGACAATAGCCTCAAACAGGGGAGGATTGGGAGCAATTTTTACTTCATAATCTTGTCTACAGTCTTTCTCATATTCAGTAGACACTTATGGGAAAGCAAAACTCCTAGGAGGACATAATTAAAATCAACAAATTATTGTATATTTTATAGAGTTTTGTGCTTCTTTCACAGTGTTTATTATTCTTTTGAATAATTTTTATTTGTATCTATTTGGGTGACTATAGTTGTCAATAGGAAGCAAGATATGAGATGTGCAGTATAAATAATTTGCAAGTGATTACTTTCTCCAACAGGTTTAAGTTCCAGAGATTTATCATTCAACGAGGCTACATCTAGTTGGTTATACTTCTTTATCATTAATATATCGATTATTTTTCAGTAACTGCTTGGCTAGAGCATTCTTTCAAAAGTGAATAAAGATCATTTTCCATCATTCTTAAAAAGAATTTCAGATGAAGATCATCATCTCTAAATTATACATAGATAGTTAATGATCCATATACTTGCATGATGTGCGCTGTAATTAATTTTGCTTTCAGGGATGTAATTTAGTAACAAAATGGATAGCAGTACCTTGTTTATCAATACATATGTTATAAGAAAAAAACCTTTTATATGTTGTGCATATATCTATCTCCCTCTAAGAGAGAGTTATTAGTTTATATTAGTTTGAATTTCTGAAACTGGGAAAGTCAACAGAATATTGCCAGACTCTTCTTTCTTTTTTTCTCTTCCTCTCTCATCCCTGTTACACTATGGAATTCAAGATGAACCTCTCTGAGGATTCAACTGTAGCCAGAACCTGATTTTGGCCCTGCAGGGAGAGAAGTCCAAACACATTGTGCTAGTATCATGCTGAAGGTAGGTAGACCTGAAGATATCTGTGTTATCATTTTTAAGATATCATATTTTTGCAACATATTCTATTGCAAAAGTAAAGAGAAAAAATAGACCTAGTTTCTTCACATTTACAATTTTTAGCAATTCAAAGTCTGTAAGTTATGCCTCTGAAAATATAGTATTTTAATCTTGAACTTGATTGGCAGAAAGTCACTGCTCTTTCTGTTACAAAATATCATTACGAAGCCCAGCTATTCTGGAATGGTTGCACCTATACTCTAGATCTGTGAACCCATTTAGGATTGCATTTATTTCTCTATAGCAGGAAACCTAAATGCCAATGACTTAAATGTAACAGGGAGCAATTTTTCTCAAGAAGATCAGAGGTAACCAGTCCAGAGCTGGTAGTTTGGCTCCTAGAAATCCATAACATGCTCACATACCAGAAAAAAGAAACAAGGCCAGTGAAGGGCAAAGGTAAATGCTGGAAGGTCTGTCCCTTTTTATGAGGAAAACAATATATATATAAAACTCCAGTCAATGGAGCACATTGCCTATATTATTTTGGTCAGCATTAGATCACAAATCTACTAAACCTGGGAAATTCAATGTGAAGATGGGTACATTGCAACCTAAAAATAAATAGGAGTTTCCTTTGGTAATAGAGGAGAAGGGAATGGATAGAATGGACATTGAGTAGCAACGGCAGCATCTGTGACAGTCCTGGGTGTCCCTTGTTCCTGTGAAATTAAGGATTTTCCCAGGGAAAGAGTAAAGGGGCCTTTTAATTTTCAAAGCATTGTTGAGAACTTTGCTGTGGTAGGGCAACAGGGGAAACCTTTGGGTGGCAAAAGTGATCAATCATGGAAAAGGAGTTGGACAGCTCAATAAATACAACACTGGCAAGCAGACGTTGATGTATGAGGGAATAACACACTCTAACTTTCTAGACTGCTGCGCCAGGTGCCTTAATGGGAAACAAATGCATCTTTCGATATACTGCTTAGCTTGGAATTGCCACACATAACTGGGGCAGCCACTTTTCATTACTGATGACAGAAGTGCTGAGATGGCCCTATCCCCAGTGATGCGAGTGTCCTCACGGGAGAAACTATCAACTTTAAGATTCCATTTTTATTATTTTTTTACAGAATAGTAATTTAGGTAACCAACAATCATTGGCTACTATACCTGTCTCTGTCCTTCTGCTTGAGGTGATTACCTTTTAAAATAATCATGGTGAGATATATAGGCAAATTTATTATTTACTTTTACATAGAAAAGTGGCACCACTGAAGCCACATGGGAAGTAATTAGTTGGACAAAGGAATTAACTTATTTTTTTAAAATTTTTCCATAAAATATACTAGTGGATAGGAAAACTAAAAAGTTCTTGTCTTTGTCTTCCAATACTGTTATTCTTAAATTTTTGCTGTTTTATGGTTATAGCACAGTAGTTACACACCTCAAGCAGAAATCATTGAAGTCAGTCACTATTTATTTAGTAATCATCCCCTATGTTCAGGCACTGTATGAAAGTGATAAGGAAAATTAAATGAAATCTAAGGACACTATCTCCTCAGAAGACTTGTAATTTAATGGAGGTGACAGAACAAAACTTTAGCAAGAAAGTGTTATAGTATTGACTTCTGCTTAATAGTTTTGCACTTTTCCTTAACTCTAATTTGAGAATGAAGCTTTCTTCATATTGGCTTTAAGTTGCCATTCTTAGCCCCCACAGCCTGCCTCAGCAATGTGCTCTGTGACACCCTACTCTCACTACACGT
>CAUYSK010018015.1:0-11882 GCA_963575035.1 Avahi laniger
CCCATTTATTTAGAGCACAATTAAAAATCTGAATCATGAAACTTAAATATTTGGTTTCTCTAGAATTGGAAGAATTCTTTCACTTTACGTCAGTGCGTTACTTATAAAGGAGGACTTGGTCCAGTTTTGTGCACATCTCCACAAGCAGCTCGAGAGCTTCAAGAAGGGTCTTATTTAATTTAATGCAATATAGTACCATTCGATCCAGCAATCCCATTACTGGGCATCTACTCAAAAGAACAAATGATACTCTATAAGAAAGTCACCTGCACCCAAATGTTTATAGCAGCACAATTCACAATTGCAAAGATGTGGAAACAACCCAGGTGTCCATCAATACATGAGTGGATTAATAAAATGTGGTATATGTATACCATGGAGTACTATTCAGCTTTAAGGAACAATGGTGATATAGCACCTCTTGTATACTCTTGGATAGAGCTGGAACGCATTCTACTAAGTGAAATATTCCAAGAGTAGAAAGACGAGCACCACATGTACTCACCATCAAATTGGTATTGACTGATCAACACATAAGCACACATATACGAATAACATCTATTGGATGTCGGGCAGGGGGAACGGGGAAGGGGGGATGAGGGGACGGGTATATGCATACACAAAGAAGAGTGCAATGCGCACCAACCCAGGGATGGACACACTTGAAGCTCAGACTTGCGGGGGCGGGGAAGGGTATCATATGTAACCTAATCATCTGTACCCTCATAATATGCTGAAATAAAAAATAATAATTTAATGCAATATGTAATAAAAATAAAATCCCCAGAGTTAAACATAACCATAATCACCTCGATAGATATATTTATTTATACATTTAAATAAATAAATAAAATATTTAACACTAAGATGTATGACAGAAGTTTCTAACACCCACGTAGATGTTTTATGTGTAGTTCAGCTAAGGTCAAAGCTTAGAGGGTTTGAATAGAAAACAAACACTTATTTACATTTCTCTAATAAACAGATTGCCTGTAAATTTTCAGCGTACTAATCTTTGTTCTCCTGTCTCATATGTTACCTCCTCTGCCCAGTTATATTTAGGGACCAGACTCTGGACTGGAAAGTAGGGATCTGGTCTCTTTTAATTTGTCATTGTATCAATCCAAGATTGCCTTAGCACGACGCTCTTACTAAAGATCCTACTAAGCATCCTACAAGGAATGGATCCTTAGAATCTGTCCTTCGATACCAGATATCAATATGCATGTGAAATTATAGCGCCAGCCCCAACAACAAAGACTCCCAAGGTCAACATTTCTTATGTATACAGGACAGGTGTAGATGAAAATTAAGTTAGAAGTTGAGGCTTCATCTTAGTCAGGGGATAGAAAAATAACACATTTCATTTTTCTAAAGTGAATCGACTTAATTTTAAAAATGCATGCTAGTCCTCTGAGATGTTTTTCATGCAAAATATGTCTAAAAGTGGGAGTTTTGCTGTGGAAGGGCTTGAGTTTGCTGTGAAGTGTCAGCAGAAGGATTTGTCTTATGTTAAGTAAGAGGCTGGTGAGAAAATGAGTCCTTTTGACACATGCACCAGTGAGTTAGAGCCCTTCTCTTTGTTCTCTTAGAGGAGTTGAAAACAAGAGTAGATGGAGTTAATTTCATCGATGGCAATGTCCCAGTTACTGCTCTGTTTTCACCAGGCAACTTATACGCAATTAGAGTAAAATTGTTTGAACAAATAGTCAGTTAACAATATTCTTTGGAATTTAAGGAAATAATTATAAATGGAATTTCAAGATTATTAATATATAGAAAACAAAGTGTGTCTTTTTCTCCACTTGGAGATTTGAAAACATCCCATAACATGATCGGTTGCTCTTTCTGTAAGCCATGCAGTGCTGTAGAGCTCTCCTGACTGGATGATAAAAACAGTATCACCCAAACCAGAACCGCCTGAGAGTGAGAGGAGGAACTGAACAAGCTAAACCAGTACTGCCCCAGGCAAACAAATAATCAGTCTATCTGCAAATAACTAGACTCTTCCAAATACAGCACTTTCCCGTAGTATATAATTCATCTCATTTTCACATTAAACTTAGAAAAAAATGACCCAATATGCCACTCTAATCCAACTAACAGTCTTCAATATTAACAAAAAGATTCCCAAATCTGTGTTTTAAAATATTTTTTGCATGTCATCACCAATGAATATTTCGACTCTGGGAGGCAGTTAAGATTTGTTAAGTTAAATCTGATTTAACTTAACACATATCTAATTTAACTTTAACTTAATACATAATGTAGACTTATAGTTAGAAACATTTTATTGGTTTAAATTGTTGCAGAAATTACAAATAAAATTATGAAATAAAAGCAATACCTATTCCTGAATTTTAACCAATAATAAAGGCCATTTTCAAGTCATTTAAGACTGTGTTGCATGTAACAACTTGAGTGACAGTGTGTGTATATGTGTCCCTGTCTGTGTTTGTTGAAGGCGGGATATAAGAAAGGGACTATTCGCTCAGGTTTTTTTGAGTGTATTTCAAAGGCAAATGTAGTAAGTTCTCTGCTTTATTGTTCATTTGGGGGATGGGTACTAATTTATTTAATAAACTTTTTACATATATGTAAATAACCTGATATAATAGAAGGAGGCTGAGTTTTGAATTAAAATAGAGCTGAATTTGAATCCCATCATAATCACTTAATTTTATGACTTAAAGCAAATTGCTAAAACTTTCATTCTCATCTCTCTAGTTTGTTTAGTGGGGACTGTGAATACCTGTTACAGAGGGTCGTTTTGAAGATCTGTGACATGTCGTACAGTACCTAGCTGTCAGTGGGCACTTATTAAATAATTATGTTGTTTGACCCAATTTTAGAATGATAATAAAATGAAATATACTACACAAAATTTGACTTTACTCAAGTGATTCAAAAGGCGTTTCAGTATCTTACAATATTTTGAAAAGTATTGTTATAATCATTCACTTTTAATACACTATAGTTTTAAGTTCAAGATTAAAAATATGACTTGAAAAGAGAATTCTCAAAAGGTGGTATTTCACTGCTTAATAGTCTGGGATAATTTTGTACTGTGAATAAAAGAGAATATTGGGTTTCCTTAAAACTATAGACTTTTCTCTTTAGTTTTATGGGAAATGAAACTTTAAATTGGGAATTTGTTACAATCATTCGTATATTCTTAGGTAAATTAAAAATCTTTTTGGAGCCTCAGTTTCTCCGTATGTAAAATGAAGCCTTGAAATAGGTAATCTTTTAGACCCTTTGTATCAATAAACTTAATTACCTTTATTACTTTTATTTTCAAGAAACAAACAGATCAGAATGAAATTGCAAAACGATTATTTTATGAGTTTCCAAAAGACACCTATTTTTGCCACTTGCTAGTAGCAAAAAGGAAATAAGTGGCAGCTGAAACACAGCCCATAAGAGAGTATTCATTTACCTGCTGTATTTTTTCTGTGAAATCACGGTGGGAGGGATAGAAGTTCGGGGAGGAACATAGACAATGGTGGGTTGGCCTGATTAAAAGAAGAAAGAAAGAAAAGAAAAGACAGAAAACCACCATTAATCAAAATGACCCTGACTGAAACTTCTTGATAGAAGACTTATCTCGCATCTTCTTGGACAAAAGAATTAAAGGTCGTTGGAACAACCCTTTCCACATGTGTTTCATTCCACTCCTGCCCAAAACCTGCCTCTCCTGTCGAATTCAAAACTCTTCAGAATGTGACCTAGGGTGTAAAAGGAAGATAGTCTTCCATTTTGCCTTCATTTCCTACAGAAAATATTTAGATGTTTGTCCAAAAAAAAAATATATATATATATATATGTGTGTGTGTGTGTGTGTGTATAGAAAACATTCTGCTTTTAAAAAGAAAATTCAGGTAAAAAAAAAAAACGCTATTCAATCACAAACACATTGCAGTCAGTAGCTATGCTTCAGACTACAAATCACAGTGAAAGCCAGCTTCTGTCTATCTATGTAACCCATAAAATGCCTTTTTAACTCAATATTGTTAGAAGCATTCTATTCCAGATTTGAAAGGATTTCCCTATTATTTTCTACCCAAAAGATTAAGTATTAAATAATGACCCAAAAAATAGATACCGCCTTGTTTGTTAAGGAGACCTGTCTCACACTTTCCTAACATTAGAGCCAGATTTCACGGTCACAGGAAAACAAAACACACATAATGGAGTGGTTATTAATTCAATAAATCCAGCAGCTCTCGTGCTCTGGGCAAAAGGCAAAGTTAAAAGCAGCTGTTCATTGACGACATATGGGACATGGCCAGGGTGAGGTAGCTGCTTTAGCACATCATCCACCACTTTTAAGGCTGACTGCACTCAATTTCTTAGACAATCTACACACCATTTTCAGTTCTGTACTTCCATAATTTATCACAGCAATACCTCAAGCACACAGACTGGAGGGGCAAAACGAAAGCAATTTACAGTATCGAGATGAAAGTGGCTGGGTGGGTGGAGAAGACCTACTATGTAAATCATATCCACAACTTCAAGGAATGTTGACATAATATTCTGGAATTAATTTTTCCCAGCATTCCTATGTGGGTCACACAAAGGTAAATCTAGTTTCTCCTCCCTACCTCTTATATCTGGAGTTGTTTATCAATATGTTAAAGAGGAAATTGATTTTACCTCTGCCTTCTACAGGGACAATAAGAACCTTATGTATAAAACTTAACCAATAACAATGAAAGGAATCAGTGGAAACATTAGCGTGCGATCTTTATATATGTCTCCCAGTTAAAGGTCATAGGAAGACAGCAATAAAAAAAGGCTGAAGCACAAATAGGGGATAGAGATCTATGTGAAATAGTAGTCTCAATTATTATAGCCTAATCTCATTATGTCTTCCTTTAAAATATGTCCTTAAAATCCTCCTCAGACTCATATCGGTAAACTACATTGGTCCCAAACACCTTACCACAGAACATTTCAAGACATAAAATTTGTATATGGTTATATAATGTGCATTTCATGTAGGAGTTTGTTTTTATGCTCTAATGAGAATAGTATGCTGATATCTTCCTCAAAAACAAGGCAATTAATGATTTCAATCCACCTCCTCCACCCCAGTCCCCATTCTGTTTCTTTCTCTCTTAATCTTCTAGGGGTTGATTGAAGCAAGACAAGGGTGAACAGTTACAAGGTTGTGAGAGATAATGCAAGACAGCCAGTGTCTCAGGACAAAAGATAAAAAGCAAAAACCACAACATGTAAGAACATTCTAGAAATCTTTAGAAATACTCTGAAGGAATCTTAATTTCCTGAAGACATGCAAAGCAAGGAATTAAGGCTTTGAATATAGTAAGGGAAAAATAGACCTTCGAAACTGAGAAACTTGTCAACATTCATGTAAGACACTTCTTGTTCTATAAATTAAAGGAATAAAATAAATAATTCCCTAGTTCTTTTTTTCGTCCGTGTATAAAAGTAAGTTGTTTATTGCAGGCAATTTAAAACATATAAAAACCAAGAATGATGCTTAATCCTAAGAGTTAGAGATAATCTTGATCTCTAGCTCTAGTTCTGTCATCTGTTGTTTATTGTGTGAATTACATGTTCATGTCTTTCATCTCTTGATTCAGCTTTTTAATGTAAATGTGTAAGAAATCTTTTTATATTAATGATATTAACTCTTGGCATATTATGTATATTCTAAATATTTCCCCTTTTCCATTTCCTTTTGCACTGTTTATACTAAGTGCTTCCTGAACATTGTTTTGTTTATTCCTCACAAAAGTCCTTATGTGGCAGTTACTGTATAGTTATAATTATCATTATTATTGTTATTACTATGACTATTTTACAGATCAGAAAATTGAGGTATTTGGGGTTAAGTACCTTGCCCAAGGTCATACCTAATAAATGGCAGAGTGGTTTTTTAAACCTGAGTGTGCCTATCTCTAAATCAATGCTCTTGGCCACTGGGTATATTATCATTACAGGTGTTTTTAATTTTCATGTATTTAATCTATCAATCTTATGAATTGTTTTTTTCCTTTCACTATTATGCCTAGAAAGACCTTCCTCACCCTGTGATCAGATACAAAGTCATGTCTATTTTTCTTCTAGTTTTTTTTTATTTCTTCCTTTACATTTTACTCCTTCATTCACTTACAATTTATTTTAGGGTAGAGTATAAGACATTTTATTTTCCTAACAATGTGGTGAACCAATTAATGTATAATTAATCTAGGATATGTATTTAATAATCTATCTTTTCCTTGGTGCTTAGAAACGCTGATTTATCAATATTAACAAGTGACTTTAAATGTTTTGGCTTTCTTATTTTAAATATATGATAAGATATAAGGGAGCAAGTTATTCATTCATCTGTTTTCGAAATGCCCTTGCCTATAATTCACCTGTTTATTTTTCCATATAAACTTCACAAATGTTTCGAAAATGTTAGAAAAACACTGGAGATTTGGAATGAAATTGCTTTAGATTTATAAATTAATTCAAAGGAAAATATCTATTCCCATGACCAAATGTTGACTTTAAAGACATGGCAACTCATAACTCAGTTATTTTTCTTTGTTTGTTTTCTACGGTTTTGGTGTGAATCTTTAAATCTCTTGGAATGCTAAATAAATTCTATTTTCTATTTCACTTTGTTTCCTCATTTATAGCCCAAGTCAAAGAATTTATAAGTTTAAGCAGAATTGATTTCTCGTTATTTAATGTCTTTTTTCACAAAAATTACATTTTTTGTGCATTTAATAATTTTAGACTTTAATATATATTTTAACACTTTTTTCAAGTGTGACAACAAAATGACTTATTTTAAGGGTTAACTTTGCATTTTTTCGTATACATGAACATTACAATCACTTATTTCTTCCCTCAGCTTGTTATTAACAGAAACCTACCATGTCTCAGGCACAATGTTTGTAGGTAAAAGGATGGAATAATTCTAACATCTAACATTAATGGAGTTCAGTATATGTGCTAGCCACTGTTCTAAGAGTTTTGCTCATCTAAGCCACTCACTAGCCTGGTTATCTAAGTACATGTTATTATTAGCCCTAATATACAGATGAGTGATTTCTTACCTGTGCTTATATGGCTGGCAAGTGGCGAACCTAGGATTTCAACCTACGCACCATGATGCCAGAGCCTGGGCTTTTAACTTCCATGCTGTCCCTGCCATTGGGAGCTTCACCATCCAGTGGAAGGGACTAAAGCGCAAAGCTACAACTCCAACTACATGATAAGCACCAGCGACGGCAGACTTCTGATGCACACAGAAAGGAAGTGCATCGCTACCTGGGAAAGTTCGGAATGACCTGATGGATGAAGTAAATATGAACTTGAGTTTTGAAGGACGAGTAGAAGATCACTAGGTACATGAGGGAAAAAAGAATGTTTTAGGCAAAACAAACGTGTAAATGTAGGAAATAAGAAGGGGCTCAGTTTATTTGGGGATGACCACACTGCAGAGCACCTGTGGGAGAAGGAGCCGGAAGCCTGGACGGCACAGTTGCTCCTTGCGTCACTTTGAGTTCCCTTAGGAATCCTGCTTGGATGTGAGGAAGGTTTGAACGTGTATTCATTTTGTTACCCTGTTGAATGTCCTATGTATTTACCATTACTTAACTACTACATCTTATTTCCCTAGAAATAATTATATTATGTTTATAAGGCAGTGGCAAAGTGCTCAATTGGAGAGAAGAATTCTTCAGACTCATCTTGATGATTCTACTGTTGTCAAGATAGTCCAAACAATAACACTGCTTACCAAGCACACGTACCATATAGCACCATTATCCTAATAATCATGGGAGAGAGGAATCAGAAATGGCCATCTATATTTTACCAGTGAAGAAACTGGGACTGGAAGATAACGAGAGATTTACCCAAAACTAGAAAGTTACCTAAATTATTAACAGATTGGAACTCATGCCGGGATGTTACATCAGCGGCCTGTATGCCGTATAACACTAACTCTTAATGGGATGTGGAAAATTAGGAGCAAAGACAATACAGCTTGCACTAGCCAGCCCACGTACCTACCCGGGACTTAGTAAACAGTGAACTCAGATGCTGTTAGAACAGCATGGAAAACCAATTCTCTGAAAAGTTCTAAAAGCATTTGTTGACTATTAAAGTTTCAGGACTTTCAAGTAATATATCTTTTATTTCTAAATCTTTGACATTCTATATTTCAATCTAGATAGAAATTACAGATTTGATCTAAGTAGAACCATACTGAACCTCCAGCTAAGTTTATTTGCTGATTAGGAGCTAAAGAAAGAAACTTACATTTGCATTTTTAGCAATTCCTCCCTAAAACCGACCATTTAAATACTTTCTGATTTTCCACTGCTTTTCAGAAATACCTCTAGGATCTTACATCTCTAATCAAGGTAAATATTTGAAATACTGTCCAAAATACTTCATTAGTAAAAGTCTTTATACATAATGTGAAACCTTGAGAAAAAAATTAAGTTTATTTGCTGACTATCTCATATGTTTTCTTTTAGGTATCTGAATCTCATCCTATGGGAAAACCTACATTCCACTATAATTGCACAGAAAAAAGTAAAGAAGTTAATGAATTGCCTACTGAAAGTTTTACATTATTAATAAGGTCCTTTGCCACCCCTGTAGAAGTTAATTAAGATGTTACTGTTTTGCAGATAAATGGGAGCGGGGGTGGTTGAGGAGACAAGACGCTAAATGGCAGGTTGAGTACATCAACAACAGCAGCATAAACACTCATGTGACACTAATATTAGAAGCCAGCTTCTATTCTAAGTAGTCTACATAACTCATTTCATCATTAAAAACCTAATGAGTAGTTATCGTCATTCCATCTGGAGATAGACACCTAGAGGTTAAGTGATTTGCTGAAGGTCTCTGTCAGCCAGTTCATGGCGGAGCTGTGGTCCAAACCCTCAAACGAGACTCTACGGTGCCTTCTGGTGAGTAATGAATGATGGGAATACTAAGATGAAACTTCAAATGCTATTTTGTAGAATATCAGAATATCCTCTGAGGCTAGATAATTGATTAAGGAGTTCTGCTTTAGAACACTGCAATGGCTAATTCACAAAATGAACCAAAACAATAATACTTGGACCACTTAAGGAAAATCTCTTATTGTATAGAAACAATGTTCTAGTCAGTCACCTAATTATTAACCAGAGTAAAATGTCCATTACAAAATTGGATAAGAAGTCAAGGTTGCTCTATTGCTCAAAGGAATTATGACAAACAAAAGGATTTTATTTAAATTACTATCAGTGAGTTAACTTTTTTAAACAGGATATAGGATGTTTAAAATTAATTTCATGTCATGGTTTAATTAGTAAAGAATTTACTCTTTTGAAAGTCTGATGACAAAGATCACACCTATCTAATTTCATTGGGAGTATTAGTCATTGAATTAGTTAATTAAGAATATTTATAAAATTAATTTTAATTTTATTATTATTTTCAGTGTACAAATGCTTCTTAAACATTTTTATAAGCTCCTTTCCCCACTTCAAAAATGTTTCAGGGCCGGGCGCGGTGGCTCACGCCTGTAATCCTAGCTCTCTGGGAGGCCGAGGTGGGTGGATCGTTTGAGCTCTGGAGTTCGAGACCAGCCTGAGCAAGAGCGAGACCCTGTCTCTACTAAAAATAGAAAGAAATTAATTGGACAGCTAAAAATATATAGAAACAATTAGCCGGGCATGGTGGCGCATGCCTGCAGTCCCAGCTACTCGGGAGGCTGAGGCAGGAGGATCGCTTGAGCCCAGGAGTCTGAGTTTGCTGTGAGCTAGGCCACAGCACTCACTCTAGCCAGGGCAACATAGTGAGACTCTGTCTCAAAACAAAACACAAAAAAAGAATGTTTCGGGGTAAGACCAAACTGAATTTATCAATAATCAATTGTTTAGGCTCTGAATGTAAGGCTGAATTTTAAAAGTTACTTATCATTATTTATCAATTCTCTGAGGGTCAGCACCTTCATAATTATATCTATGCTATCTGTCTAGTCGAATTGTTCTGATGATCAATTGAGGTAATGTATAGGAAAGTCTTTTTAAAACTGAGTATTGTAAGTACTAAATACAGTAGTGTAATTATTATTAGAGATAGGGTGTGTTTTTCCCTTTACGTGCATGAGAATACATAAAAAATTCTTTTTTTATTGTTTAAGTACAATTCTGAGGACTAAATTTGAAGAAAACTAAGGAAAGGTACTTTTCCTGTGTTCCTTCAGTGTTAGAATTAACTTCATTTCTCTAACAAACTGCAGCCCAAAACCTTCTATCTCATTACCTCACAGTAAAGAAGAGATGGTATACTTTCCGATTTCTTTATCTCAAGGGTAAGTTGGGCTTTTGTTATAGGAGTGATATCGTGGTGAAAATCCTAGAACCCCTGGAAAGATGTGTCATTTTAATTGAATGTCATCTGTTTTTCCCTTTTATATAAGATCAGGCCAAATTTTATACAGGCAAAGAAAAGACGGGCATATCTAGCTACCTACATGAAAACAAATCACTCCTCAGCTGAATTGTTCTGGGTTGACTACTCTGGTGCCTCAAAAAGCTGACGTGACTTTAGAAAATTCATACTGTGAATTTTAAGGATTCATAAGTTAATATTACTAAAGTTAAAATATGAATTAATATGTTTTATCTTAGGTAATATATTTTATCTCCATCTTACATTTTTTCTCATTTTATCACAAGGTTGTAAATATTGGGAAATTGCCACTTCTCTTTCAGACTAAAACATGCATCTATTTGCCTAAAATTTATTTATACCAACCAGCTTCCTTGCAAACAAAATTAGAATGAAAGTAGAAAATCAGGTTCCATGACTTCCTGACAGGATATAATAAATTAGACCTTCCAGCATGAAAGAATAATCATTTGTGATATTTAGCTGAATATCCAATAAAATAAGACTATTTTTATGAACACAAATGTCTGAAGTGGCCCCTTATCAATTCAAGTTGTATTTTTCTTGACTCAAGATCAAACTTATACGTAAAAGGAAGTGTGCAAAGCTTGTTAGGAATAAGGGGAAGGAGTAAAAGGAACTTAAGTACATTAGTTAAGACTTTGCTTTTAAGGCTGAGACAGCATTTTAGCCAGAGAGGAATGGGCCATCTACAAATAGGCTTTAGTCAAAATCGGAGTGCTCGGTGCCACAGCTTACAAAACATTCATGGAGGTTAAAAAAAAAAAAAAGTCACTGAACCACATTTACTAATAAGATACTGACAGAAACTAGCCACGTGGTGTTCTACAGGAAGGTGCTATGGAACGTACCTGTATTACTCAGTATTTAACTTAAAAAAGTATTTTGAGTGTCTGCTACATATTAAGCACTCTATGTGGTCTATGTGCTGCTAAAGATTATAAAGTGTGGCTCCCAGTAAGACATTTAAAGTAGAATTGGTTATGTAGAAGACCCCAAAAGCAATCACAGCAAAAACAAAACTAAATAAATGGAATCTGATCAAATTAAAAAGCTTCTGCACAGCCATGGAAACTCCCACGAGAGCAAACAGACAACCTACAGAGTGGGAGAAAAATATTCACAGGTTACACATCCATTAAAGGGCTGACAACTAGAATCTACACAGAACTCAAGAAAATCACCAAGAAAAAATCAAACAACCCCTTTAAAACGTGGGCAAAGGACATCAAGAGAAACTTTTCAAAAGAAGACAGGCTAATGTTCAAGAAACATATGAAAAAATGCTCAATATCTCTAATCATCAGGGAAATGCAAATCAAAACCACAATGAGATATCACTTATCTCCAGTGAGAATGGCCTTTATCAAAAAGTCCCAAAACAATAAATGCTGTCCTGGATACAGAGAGATAGGAACACTCATACACTGCTG